>OVAP01005655.1:0-12771 GCA_900406295.1 Aurinia saxatilis
CTTCTTCCTTTACTTGTTGAAACCCTGAGAAGTGAAACTCACACTTGTAAAATCCAAGAGAGATATCATAATCTGAACCTATATAGGATGAAATACACGAACCTGTACCAGAACAAGAAAGAAAGAGGATTACCGAAACTTGTGGCATGAGAATGCAGAGAAGCAACAGAGGAACGGTAGCTAAAAATTCTGCTACCAAGCCTCCTAGTTAGGAATGGGAGAGCCATAGCTTGTACAGAAATTACAGTCCTCTACTTGAAATTTTGTTCCTGCCACCAGAAAAGAGACCCCAAGTTGGTCAATTTTCAGATACATATAAAAACCATATTTTGAGATTAAAAGTTTCTTTTCTTTTGCCATACTACAGCCTACAGGAACAAAAATGGTTCACCGACTCAATGTAAAGAAATTTGAAACCCAACCTTGAAAATTAAGGTCGATGCAGAGTGATTAGAATGAAATCCAAAAATTCGTACAACAGCAGTGCACGTGTAGTTCTTCCTTCTGACAGGAGATGTCGGGTACTGCTGTTTTCGACCCTGTCTCAATTTGGGCCCATTATATTTTGGTTCAGGTTTAGTGACATTAACCAATAATTTAATTAGGGACCCAATGGAAAAGAAAAAAGAATCATGGGGATCGATAAAAGAAGCAAAGGAATCGATCAATGGAGTGCAACTGATTCTGACAATAAAACGAAAATCATTTGCATGTTGCAGAAATTTGTAACAAATCTGGCAATGGAAATTGATCGACGATTGTGTTGGATCCGCAATNAGAGAAAACTAACCTGCGACGACGACGACGGCGGCGGCGAGTAAACGAGGGAAAGTGACGAACCGGTTAGTCCAACACTACTTTTTCACTTTCAGTAAACTATGCGAAATTCTTTTTTCTTTTTTAGTAAATCGAAGAATTTGCTTATTTTTTATTTAGAAAAATTCATTTCCAAGTGACTCTCCACAATTTTCGAAAGGGAAACAAACCTCAAATAGCGGGAACGAGGACTCTGAACCACAAAGTTCGTTGATCATCTTTTTTACTTTTTCATAATCAGAAGAGTTTAACAATTATGCATTCTTCTTGATCTGTAAAAAAAAAAGGTATGCCCTCAATTTATTGGTGATACCTAATTCTACATGGGATCAGCTTCATGCATGTCTAGTAATCTTATCTCTGATGCCTTTTTACAACTTGCATGCCGGTTTGTCTCAAAAGTCATAACCCATCATCTTATTACCAATCTGCCTCAATTTTCATCTCTCATATCTATCGTCTTTTGTTGTTTCTATGGCTTTTGTCTGCCTTGTTTATGTTTTGGATTAGTAAGATGGTAGAGAATGTTGAGAAATATGTGAATCCATAAAAGAATGCTCCTCTTGTTTCAACTGCATTGTGTTATCAACAACTTCTTGTTTGTTTGCTTGGTACACCGCATTGATATATCGACAGAGCCTTTTCGGATATCTGCATCTACAACTTCCTCTCAGTTTTGTAATTTTTCCCCGAAAACTCATTCCTTGTCATTGCAGGTTTGGTTTGTTTCTTGAAAACTAAGAATCTGAGTAGAGAGATTTGAAGCTTTGCAATTAAACAGAATGACGTTTGCCATGAGAGACTTAGATCAGGCTCTCCAAGGAGCTGGCCAAAAATCGTAATCTTCTCTCACTTATAATGTTCTTACTTTACTACCTTCTCTGTATTGCTTTTGGTTCATATTCCACTTTGTATTTGCTGATTGCATACACAGCGGGATTGAAATATGGCGCATCGAGAACTTCAAACCTGTGACTGTTCCAAAAGAGTCTCATGGTAAATTTTTCACCGGGGACTCCTATATAGTCCTAAAGGTTGGTACTACTTCTTGTTTGTCCGTTGCTTGATGCTATTTTATTCTTCTAGTGTCTGAAACCTTCTCATCTAACTATCTCATACCAGACCACAGCGTCAAGAAACAAATCCCTGCATCACGATATTCACTACTGGCTCGGGAAAGATTCCAGTCAGGTAACATAACAGTCTCTTCATATTCTTGTTTTTCTCTGTGCATAATATTCTTCCCCGATGATAAGAATCACAGTGGTGTGTTGATAAAAACAGGATGAAGCAGGGGCTGTAGCTGTTATGACAGTTGAGTTAGATTCAGCATTAGGTGGGCGTGCAGTTCAATACCGGGAAGTACAGGGTCAGGAGACTGAGAAGTTCCTTTCTTACTTCAAACCTTGCATAATACCACAACAAGGTGGAGTTGCTTCCGGGTTCAACCATGTAAAGCCCGAGGAACATCAGACGCGTCTGTATATGTGCAAAGGCAAACATGTCGTCCGTGTAAAAGAGGCAAGTCAATTAACATGTACTGAAATGTCTTTTCACCCATGTCTCAACTGATCCTCTATGTTTCATCTTGGTTTCCATTCTTATTGTCGATCACAGGTTCCGTTTGCTCGATCGACCCTCAACCATGAAGATGTTTTCATTCTTGATACAGAGTCTAAAATTTTTCAATTCAGCGGTTCCAATTCAAGTATTCAAGAAAGAGCAAAATCTCTTGAGGTTGTTCAGTACATTAAAGACACTTACCATGATGGAAAATGTGATATTGCTGCTGTTGGTAAGTGAACTAAACTGTCAAAAACCAACTTTATTGAGTTTTGACCATGATGTGCTTTCTTTTCTGGTAGAGGATGGGAGGATGATGGCTGATGCTGAAGCTGGAGAGTTTTGGGGTTTGTTCGGTGGGTTTGCTCCGCTTCCGAAGAAACTAGCAGTCAGTGATGATAAAAGCGCTGAATCTGACGGGATCAAACTCTTCAGGTAGAACACCTGATCCTTCTTTTGGGTTTTAGAATACTTTGATCTGAACAGAAGTTGCCTCGTAGTTCAGCAATTACTGGAATAGATTATTATGTTCTGACTTGAGACATGTTTGATCTTTCAAGTGTTGAGACGGGAAAGACAGAACCCGTAGAGGCCGAGTCACTGGGGAAAGAGCTTCTGGACACTAACAAATGTTACATTCTTGATTGCGGGCTCGAATTGTTCGTTTGGAAGGGACAAAGTACTACAATCAACCAAAGAAAGAAAGCTAGTGAAGCTGCAGAAGTACGTTTCTTTTCATCGACCAAATGAATAGTTTTAGTTAGATGGGTTTTGTTCACTGACATATTATCATTCTTCACTTTCTCAGGAGTTTTTTCGTTCATCTGAACGTCCAAAATCAAACCTAGTCAGTGTGATGGAAGGGTTTGAAACAGTGATGTTCAGATCTAAGTTTGATTCATGGCCGGCTACAAGTACAGTAGCTGAGCCCCAGCAAGGCAGAGGCAAAGTTGCAGGTATGGTATACTTGTACTAATACTATCTACACTGATGAAATTTCTGAAAGTTATAAACTTTTAGTTAATGAAATACTTATTCTCGTTTTGTTCTTTTGTCAGCTCTTTTGCAACGTCAAGGAGTTAACGTTCAAGGCCTAGTCAAGACTTCTTCTTCTTCTTCTTCTAAAGACGAGCCTAAGCCATACATTGACGGCACAGGAAGTCTCCAGGTAGTGACTATGTCTTTGTTGATACCTGCATTGATGTGTTTGAATAAGTGAACATACCCACATTACCAAAACATAGTATTATGATTGATACCTACAAAATTTTGTAGGTATGGCGAATCAACGCCGCGGAAAAGATTTTGCTTGAAGCAGCGGAGCAATCGAAGTTCTACAGTGGAGAGTGTTATATATTCCAGTACTCATATCCCGGAGAAGACAGAGAGGAACATCTAGTGGGTACTTGGTTTGGCAAGCAAAGCGTTGAGGTGAGTTTTGTCACACATATATAAAGCATCTTACTCTCTATGGATGCTCATTGATGATGATTTATGTAGGAAGACAGAGCATCTGCTATCTCCATTGCAAGCAAGATGGTTGAATCCATGAAATTTATGGCGGCTCAGGTGCTTCTTCCCGTTATATTCTGTCATAGATTCTAGTTCAGTACAATCTAGGATATTATCTTATTATTCTTAATCCTTGCAGGCTCGCATTTATGAGGGAAAAGAACCGATTCAATTTTTCGTGATCATGCAAAGCTTCATCACGTTTAAGGTCTGATAATATCTTGAGTTGTTTCCTTAAGGTTTTTTGTTAATTTTGAAATAATCTTTATCAAACTCTTTGCGTAATTCTTATCTTGGTCTCAGGGTGGTCTAAGTGATGCTTTTAAAAAGTACATAGCAGAGAACGAAATCCCTGATAATACCTACAAAGCAGAAGGTGTTGCACTGTTTCGGGTTCAAGGTTCTGGACCCGAGGACATGCAAGCCATACAGATAGAAGCAGTACGTGTATTCAAAACCATAATTAAACGAGTTTCTTGTTCATCATTTTTATATCGGTAATTGAAATAATTATCTGGTTCCAACAGGCTTCCACAGGGTTAAATTCTTCGCACTGTTATATATTACACGGTGATTCTAATGTTTTCACTTGGTGTGGTAATCTAACATCCTCGGATGATCAATCACTTATGGAGAGAATGTTGGATCTAATTAAGGTATTATGTTCATGAGCTTTGTTTCTGCATTTGGGAGCTTACCTCTCAGAGGTCTCATATTGGCTTTTAATTTTATACAGCCAAATGAACACACCAAGGCACAAAAGGAAGGTTCGGAGTCTGAACAATTCTGGGAATTATTAGGAGGAAAATCAGAATATCCAAGCCAAAAGATTAAGAAGGATGGAGAGAGTGATCCTCATCTCTTTTCTTGCACATTCTCAAACGGTAAATTCATTTTCCAACATCGGTTCCCAAGACTTTCTGTCATGAGGCAAGAATTGATCTCAATTCTTATTTGTTTCTTTTGGTGGGTTTTGCTCTCTGGTGATCCTCTCTGGTTTTTGTTATTGGTCTACCAGAAATTTTGAAGGTAGAGTATGTTTTTCAGTTTAGAAAGCCATGTTTATTATGATCACAAATCTCAGGTCCTTATTGAGGCTCTTCTTTCTTTCTATTCCGTATAGGTTACAGAGATCTTTAACTTCACTCAAGATGATTTGATGACTGAAGATATCTTCATACTCGATTCTCACACTGAGATCTTTGTCTGGGTGGGGCAACAAGTCGATCCGAAGAAGAAACCGCAAGTTTTAGCGATTGGAGAGGTAGTTAAGATCCATTCAAATAGACTAATGTACAAAACCGTAAACTGTACTAATAGATCACCTACCTCAACAGAAATTCCTTAAGCATGATTTCCTACTAGAGAGTCTAGCAAGTGAAACTCCTATATACATTGTAACGGAAGGAAACGAACCTCCATTTTTCACTCGGTTTTTCACCTGGGACTCGTCCAAATCAGCAGTAAGTGACTTCTCTCTCCACACTTGCTCGAAATTCTTTCCTTGGTATCTAACGCGTACTAAGTGATAAAACTGCGTCTTGCAGATGCATGGAAACTCTTTCCAGAAAAAGCTTGCTCTCCTTACAAACAAAGGAAAGCCGCTTCTAGATGTAAGAGCTTGACCACATTTGGTTACATATCGATATCTGCAAAATCAGTCTCTGGATTCCTGTCTTGATGTTTTCTCCTTTTTTTCTCAGAAACCAAAAAGGAGAGTTCCTGTGTACAGCAGCCGGTCCAGTGTTCCAGACAAAGCTCAGCCACGGTCTAGAAGTATGACGTTTAGTCCTGATAGAGCCCGCGTGAGGGGACGGTCTCCAGCATTTAATGCACTTGCTGCAAACTTTGAGAACGTAAACACAAGAAATCTTTCAACTCCTCCACCTATGGTTAGCCCATTGGTTCGGAAGCTTTACCCAAAATCTCTTGCACCAGACCTCACGAAGCTTGCCCCTAAATCTACAGCTATCGCTGCCCGCACAGCGCTCTTTGAGAAATCTCCACCTACTTCGCAGGAATCACCTACTAACCCAAGTTCTTCTGAAGGTTTGCAGCAAAAAATTACACATCTGAACTCCCGAACTATTAATCTGGTGAAGATCTTGAGCTTACCCTTCTTTGATCTTTTTTATGTATGAAGCTACAAAAGAAGCGGACTCACCAAAGCCAACATCAGAGGAAGAAGAAATGAACAGCATTCATGAAGATTCAAAAGAAGGAGAGGCAGAAGACGAAAGCAACCTCCCTACTTTCCCTTACGAACGCCTCAAAACTGAGTCAGAGGATCCTGCTCCAGATATTGACCTCACCAAAAGAGAGGTTAGAATCTTCAAAACACTCTTAACACATAATAAAACATTTGTTGATTGCGTTTGTATTTAAACGAGGCCCAACTTCTTTGCAACTGCAGGCATACTTGACTGCAGCAGATTTCAAAGAGAAATTTGAGATGACAAAGATTGAGTTCTATAAATTGCCTAAGTGGAAACAAAACAAGCTTAAAATGTCTGTTCATTTATTCTGAACACTCTTCTTACAAGGACTCAGTCTTCTTCTCCTTCATCTTAAATCTAAAACCCGTAAGTCTTTCGCCTTTCTCAGCTTCTTAATCATACATTGATGCAATGTTTATCTATTAATATAGCTCAAGAGATCCCGTTTACCAAAATCCGGTATAGTAAAGAGACTATTTTGATAGCTTTTATTCCTCTTTGTTTTTTTTTTGCAGTTGAAGAAAACACAAAGAGGGCATCATACATTAATCTGCATCTTTTGAGCTGCTTACAAATAATGATGCTCATAATTTTTTATTTCTTATAATCCTATAATCTCTATCTTTTAGACAATATATATCTGGTTTTCGATCTACATTGATACTTAGGATTATTTGTTTTGTGATCTCACTTCACCTATGTATGTCTGGCTGTGAGATTCTTTTGAACTTTCTTTTCTTCATTTTTCAGTGAAGAAAACGATGTAAATTAAATTTGATCTTCATCCTGTTATTTTACATTCTATGGTCGTCAGTCGTCAGTAACCTATCCACTAATCAAATGATCTGAGGGAAAATAAGTAAAAACCAGATATTACTTTGAGAGAAAAAACGTGAGTAAATTGTAATAAAGATTTCGAACAAAAACGGCAAAACAAGAAAAAGAAGTTAGAGGAGCAGGAGGAAGAAATAGAAAAAGGCGAGAGAGAGAGAAGAAGAGTAGAAAGTAGGGATTCAATGGCGACGGAACGTCCTCCTTTTGAGCTTGCTAAAGGCATCAATGGCCTCGACAAGATCGTCCTCCGTGAGTCTCGCGGCCGCTCCGCTGAGGTATTCTCTCCTTTTGAGCTTGCGCTCTCACCACCGAGACTCATGTCAGATTTAGATCGATTGTTTCTGTTGCCGATCGCTGTTGTTAGTATGATTACGATTGCGATTCGTTTAGATCCTTTGGTTTTAGCTCTAGTGATTTCTGTTACCGGATCTGTAGTGATTGAGTGGACGAGGAAATGTGTAAATGTTGGTGTAAGATATCATGAGTGACTAATATCTCATCGAATCGAGAGTGATCTCTCTGCCAATTTGCTGATCTCCTTATTCAGGTGTACTTGTATGGTGGTCATGTGACATCTTGGAAGAATGAGAATGGAGAGGAGCTACTTCACCTCAGTAGCAAGGTACTCCCAGATCTCTATCATGCAACATTGAGTTTCTCTTATTGATCATATTCGACATTTGGTTCATATAAGATAATGTTCCCTGAATCACATTGGATTTTTTAATGGTTCCTTAATAAGTTCCGATCGGATGCTAACATTTACCATTATTAGATGTATCTCGTGTTGTTTCTCTGGTTGGTTGTGTCTCTATACCCAAAAAGACTATTTATCTTGTCTTTAACTAAAGTGATTGGCTCGAGGAAGTTGATAACAGANGTTCCAATCGGATGCTAACATTTACCATTATTAGATGTATCTTGTGTTGTTTCTCTGGTTGGTTGTGTCTCTATACCCAAAAAGAGTATTTATCTTGTCTTTAACTAAAGTGATTGGCTCGAGGAAGTTGATAACAGATTTTGAAATTTGTTTCCTAGATTTCATTTTATACATCCATCATTACTTAAAAACACCCTCACTTCATTTTTTTTTTTTTAACTTCTTAGAGAAGCATGATAAAGAATTGAAAGCCTTTTACTTTTATGAAGTCTAGTGATTTGTGTTGCCCGGTCTCATGAGTTTCTGAGCTCCAATTGTTAGAGATCTAAAACCATGTGTTTATGGATTGTGCAGGCCATATTCAAGCCTCCAAAACCGATTCGTGGAGGGATTCCACTGTGCTTTCCACAAGTACGTGCTTATATATCTCCCTTTGATTTTTCCATTTTACACTTCACTATGCTCATGAAAGTGTGTTTTGGTATGTACAGTTCAGTAATTTCGGTTCACTCGAATCACATGGATTTGCTAGAAATAGGATATGGGAAGTTGATGCTAGTCCACCTCCTTTGCCATCGAATTCGTCTTCTAGTGCTTTCGTTGACCTGCTCCTTAAGCCATCTGAAGACGATCTGAAGACCTGGCCTCAGAAGTAAGGTTCTTCAAAACTCGCTCTTTTATATCTTCTGAGAACAGTATGCACGTACTAAGGCTGAAATATCTACATGGAATGTATGGTCTGTTTTTTCTTCACAAACTCTCACAAGGAAAAATTGCAGATTCAGAGCATTACTAACTTTCATCTCGATGTTTCTGTCTCAGTTTTGAGTTCCGTCTGAGGGTAGCCTTGGGATTTGAAGGAGAATTGACCTTGACATCTCGTATCAGAAACACCAATTCTGATGGAAAGCCATTTACCTTCACATTTGCTTATCATACCTATTTCTCTGTTTCAGACATCAGGTAATCTCATTGCATTCAAATAGGTACACTTCGTAATGCTAACATGGTGTGATTTTACTGGTTAACTAAGGCCTCGATCTCCACTGTCCTTTGTTTATGGACATATTTATGTTGTATCGAACTCCCACTTCTTTCTTTTTAGGAAGCTTTAGAACAGAAATAGACATATGCGTTGGTTTGCTTGTATTCAGTGAAGTGCGGGTTGAAGGATTGGAGACTCTGGATTATCTTGACAACTTAAAGAACAGAGAACGTTTTACCGAACAAGGTGATGCAATAACTTTTGAATCTGAAGTAAGTTTGCACTTCCAGTCTTTACTTTTTCTGAAGTATCTCTTTGTCAAGTATCATCGCTAATAAAAACATTTTTAACATCGTCCAAATATAGATCGACAAGATTTACCTAAGCACTCCTACAAAGATTGCTATTTTGGACCATGAGAAAAAGAGGACTTTCGTTGTTCGCAAGGACGGGCTTGCTGATGCTGGTAACGCCCAAAAATCTGTCTTAATCAGAATCCGAATTTTTGGGATTATAGCTAAAAGCAAAACTGAATCATGTAATAATCTTTCAGTGGTGTGGAATCCTTGGGATAAGAAATCAAAGACGATATCTGACTTGGGAGATGAAGACTATAAGCATATGCTTTGTGTTGAAGCTGCGGCTATTGAGAGACCAATCACATTGAAACCCGGTGAAGAATGGAAGGGAAGACTCGAACTCTCTGCAGTTCCTTCTAGTTATTCCAGCGGACAACTTGACCCCAAGAAAGTTCTCGAGTGAATCTGTCAAACTTCAAAGCATCATCCTTCTTTCTCCTCTCTATCTCTTGTTTAATTTCAGGTAACTTCAGTTTACTCTTTTTAACCGTTTAGATTCTTAATGAATCCTTTTGTGTGTGCTCGCATACAAATCTTTCGTCTATATTGGTATCGTGGTAATAGATTTCCTTGATTTTGCACATATCCGGTTATTTTTCAAAAAGAAAGTGTTTCATTTCTTATGGTTTTATTTTTAAAATTGTTATATGATGACTTGATATCTTTCATATTAAAAGTAGAGCCCAAATGCAAATGCAAATGCAAAAAAAAATGCATGGTGGGTTTCTGAAAGAGTTCGAATCATTTTGAAGACAATGAGTGATTTTGCTATAGAACAACAGTTTTTATTAATTATGTATGTGTTATAGTTTAGAATTAATATTTTAAAAGGAAATTAATATTCTGCGAATTATCAATTGAACAAGCAACATGCAAAATTACACAATTAAACACAACAACGAACAAATAACACAAAGGACTTGATCTAACTACACATCCTAATGGCCAATGCAAATTAATTATTCCCAATTCCCAATGCTCAGGACCACATGGAACCCCAAAGGCTACTCTGTCAGTATCTTTTCATCAACACAACTGTATCGTCATACAATATACAACTATGGGTTGCGAATCCACTCTGTGTATTCGTACTCAACTATCCGACACCCCGCGTGCGAGGATAGTCACAATACAACCGATTGGGATGATCAAACCGACTTCTTATCAATTTTTTTTGTTCACATACCACGATGACTTAACCAAAGGGTAGCCGAGTAATATGTTCACCGTTACATATACCTCAGTGGTTTAACCAAAGGGTAGCCGAGAACTCACAATCAAACATGTTCATCAGACATATTTGTTATCATAAGTGACTTAAAATCAGATATACAGTATCATGTCGGATTCGGGAATCAGGTACAGTGTATCTTGTAAAATAGGAAAATTTATCCTTTCCTATTTTCTAGTTATGTCGCTATTGAGGTGTATATAAATGAGTTTTAAGTTTGTAAGAATATAAACACACAATTAATAAAGAAGCCCTAAACTAAAGGGTATCCACCTCAATTGTTCTTCTCGCTTTCTTTAAGTTTTTGCTCTTGATTTACAACAATACCACAACATCATAATCATCATGTAGTCTTGGAATTAGCAATCAAACAATAACATGTTCGGCCACAAGCCTCAATGGCATAACCATCGGGCAAGTCGATAACAAAGCAATCACCAACACCTCACCATGATTCCAGCAACACAACAAAGAACCATTTAAAAAATCACCACTGGACTCACCATTTCTGATGAATTGAGATCATACCAGTGCACAGATTCCTACCCGCCGATTTCCTAGGTTTTGGAGTTCAGGTATGATAGACCAACTCCAGCTCCTTACCAGCTGAAACAAAACTTGATTCTATACTAAAATAGCTAGATAAAGATCCATGGTTCATGCCTAGACCTAACCAAAGGTTTAGGTTTACAAAAACACATTTTTCTGTATTCGGGCCGAAACTTTAATTAAAGACTACGACAACTTCCAGTCACCAAAACGAGAAACTAAGGCCAGATTCAGTTTCAGGAGGTCGAAGACAGTTGGGTAGGTGAGTTTGGTATCAAAAGACTTACTTGAGAATTTTCTCGACAAATATCGGTTCAGTTCTCTCGGCAAAACTACTTCGGAACTGACCACAGTCCATGGTTGGAATTTCTGTTTTGATTTTGCCAGAGGTTTGCCAAGGTCTTTGGATACTGAAATGGGAGCATCTTGGGCTGTGTTTATAGCCAAAGTTTGGCCAGCAGCTTCCGATGAGTCTTTGCTCCCGTGACACTGAGTTAAAGGGTTTGTTGTGCTTGATGTGTCCTGCTTACAGATTTGTTGTGCCTAAGCATTGTCGGGCTTAAAGACTTGTTGTGCTTAAGAATTATTGTACTTGAAACTTTGTCATGCTTACATATTGTTTACTAAGATTGTATTATACTTATTGAAAGATTAACTTATTGCGTATTTGGAAAACATTATAGGTGCGGCGACTATAATGATAACATCAAATTACGAAGGGAGTACTGATTCTTACAATCCAGAGCAGAAATGAGTCTTACAATTGATTTTCAGATAAAAGAACAACTTCCACCTGATGAACAATTACAACTTTCTAGATATGATTCATATAACCTTGGTTATTGCGCTGATTGTGCACACGTATGTTTTAGAAGGGATATGAAGTCAGGCTTTTGTGAGAGAGCTACGTTGACTTATCGTTATTTTAGGATTCCCTTCAAATAAAATTTCATAATTTCTTTCTAAAATAAAAAAATTATGATAATATTTGTTCTCTTGGGATAACACACTAGAAGTTACATCACATAAACAAACAAACTGAAAGACCAATAAAAAGAAATTACATAAGGACATAGCTTCAAATGTATCTTCTCCATTCGATCCATCTGATTGAATAAGGTCTCCAAACCCAGAGGCAGAGGGAGAGAAAATTGTGCTAGACATTGTGTGAGTTTTTGACAAGGTGATGGATCAGGTTAATTTGGATTGATTTCCGAAGTTTTTATCTACATTAACCTTGTAGGCCTTTGATGTTTTAATTTATAATCTTCTTTCTCTAGATTTCCCTCTCGCTCCAAAATTAAATTTCTTATGTAATGTTTTTCGGAAAATAGTATTGGTAGAACATATTACATTTACAGTTTTTGATATGCTCAAAATTTACCCTAAGAGCTAACTGCAAGAGCACAGTTAATTAGCTCTAGTATATAGGGATCGAATCCACAGGGACTTTCAGTTGCCTATAGATTTAAGAATTAAAACTTTACTAAGCAGATTAAATAAATATGACTAATGTAAAACTATTAATTAAAGTTGCAGAGAATGAGTTTTTAAATTCAATAAAACAAAAGCTAGGCTATGGGTAATTCTTTGGGAAATATGAAATTCATAGATAGGATATTGATTAGAGGATAATTAAGAACTGTCCTAGAACATGAATCACTAATGTAAAATCAACCAACTGTCGTTGCGAAGATTATCTATGTCTAAATCCTAGAAACATAAATTTCTTTGCAAATTTTACGAATAAAAAGAAGCATTAATCCTAAGTTCATTAAGTTCACAAAATTCCTAAACCAAATTTCTTTGCAGATAGGTATTTTGCT
>OVAP01005656.1:0-12769 GCA_900406295.1 Aurinia saxatilis
AAAAAAAAAATTCCTCACAAATTTAGTTGTTGAGTCTGAGAGTATACACAACAATAAGGTTCGTTAGATTCTATTCTCCGGTGTTGGGACCTAGAAACAAATACAGCAGTTGTATCCTGGGATTCTTACCGCCATCGAAACCGTCACACTACGGNTCTGCTTTACTCTTTTTCTCAAAAAGTTATTGGTATTGTATGGTGATTTTTGTTCTATATTACTTTACATTTATCGGTTTGCCTCATTATAGTATATATGGTCATACAAGGAGGTGTCGAGAGGAGGTCGTTGGAAACTGTCTTGACAAGAGTATTTTATGTGGTGTTTTTCCGAAAGCGAAGAGGGAGACTCTGCTAAGATTTTGTATCTTTTTCAATGCCCCCTCTATGAATTGTAGTGCCTGAATTTATATGGTTTTTCCGAACCCTAATTCTTCTAAGATTAGATCGGTTCTGTTGACGCGTCGCTAGTAACCGCAATTTAAATGTACGTTGTAATGACGTGTCCGAAGTGTCCGCATCTCAACTTATGTTTTCCTTAGGATTCGAAGTGATTGTCACATGTCATTCTAGAATGGCGGTCATGTGACCTTCCATATTGACCTGAAGATCAATAACTTAATTTATGTTGGGTTTTGAGTTGATTAAGTCTTAGTTTGTTTCAGTCGTAGCTTGTTTCGAAATAAACTCCGATATTCAAGGAGTCAATAGTCGTTAGTCGCAGTTCCTATTTTCTCTGTTTCAAGTATTTGTAAGGTGACTGGGTCTTCTTATTAAGTCCATATATAGCCAGGTCCTAAGTGATAATAACGTAACGAAGTATTTAATATTTCTTTGTGAAATTTACTTGAGTTCAACAAATTTGGTATCAGAGCATAATTCCTGGGAAGGGAAATACTAGTGAGAGTGAGTGATAAACACGGGTGAGTGACAAAAGCAAAATGGGAGATTCAGGCAACTTTGGTCAGCCGAGCATACCAAGGTTTGATGGTGATTATGATCACTGGAGTTTACTCATGGAGAACTTGCTGAGTTCGAAGGAGTATTTTGGTGTGGTGAAAGATGAGTCGCAGAGCCAGCGAGTGAAGAGACGCTGACTGATGTGCAGAAGAAAGCTCTTGCCGAGGCAAGATTGAAGGATTTTAAAGCTAAGAACTACCTCTTTAGCGCAATTGAAAAATCCATCCTCAAGACGATTACCTTGAAGGAGACCTCCAAACAGTTGTGGAACTCGATGAAGACAAAATATCAAGGTAGCTTGAGGGTGAAGAAGGCTCGATTGCAATCTCCAAGGAGAACATTTGAGCTGCTGCAGATGAAGAATGGAGAAACCATTGCTGATTACTTCACAAGAGTAATGGTGGTGGCTAATGACTTGAGGAATTGTGGAGATGACATGCAAGATGTCAAGATAGTGGAGAAGATTCTGCGCACACTGTCCGAGAATTTCAACTATGTTGTTTGCTCAGTTGAGGAGCCCAACGACATTGATACAATTTCAGTTGATGCGCTACAAAGCTCGTTGCGGGTCCATGATTCGAAGATGAGAAAACCTAACAATGGTGGAGAAGAGCAAGCCCTGAAAGTGACCTATGATGATCGCGGTGGAAGAGGCAGAGGAAGAACTGGACAAGGAAGAGGAAGAGGTAGAGGAAGGCGAGTGTTTCAAGTGTCACAAACTTGGACACTTTCATTACAAATGTCCGAGCTGGAATGGTAAAGCCAAATATGCTGAAGCTGATGGTGAAGAAGAGGATCAATGAAGGAATCGAAGAAGTTTAGTTCCTTAATTCAGGATGCATCAATCATATGTGTGGAGACAAATCATGGTTCTCAATGCTTGATGAAGGATTTTGTCATTCGGTGAAGCTAGGGAATAATCGCTTATTGACAGTGATGGGAAAAGGAAGTGTGAGTTTACGGGTTGATGGAAGATCACATATTGTCACCAATGTCTACTTTGTACCAGAATTGACAAGCAATCTAGTCAGAATCGGAAGCTCGTCGAGAAAAGATGTGAAATTCTTATAAGACATGAAATATGCAAAGTTTTCCATCCAGATCGCGGTCTCATCATGCAATCACAGGTCATGAGAAACAAGTTTTTTCAAGATCGCAACAACAAAGAATGCAGTGTCCTAATGCAATAAGGTCACTGAAACAGAGAGGAGACTCAACTCTGGCACCGAAGGTATAAACATCTCAATTACAAAAGCTTGAGAAATTTGCAGCATCAAAACATGGTGAAAGGTATGCCCGAGCTGAAAGAGACAGAGGAATTTGGGAAATGTGTGAATTGTTTGGTGGGAAAACAACATCCGGAGAGTGTTCCAAATAAGAGCATGTGGCGTGCATCAAGGAGATTGCAGCTGGTACATTCGGATCTATGTGGCCCGATCTCTCCAGAAAATACATTCTCACCTTCATTGACGACCACAACAGAAAGGTCTGGGTTTATTTTTGTCTAATAAATTTTGTTTCTTTCACAAGATTCAAGAGCCATGTGGAGAGGGAGACTGGAGAGGCACTTGTATGTCTGAGAACAGATAGAGGAGGAGAATATATCGAACTAATTCAAAAGCTTCTATGAAGAGATGGGAATCAGCAGACAACTCACAACTGCGTTTGTGCCACAACATAACGGAGTAGCCGAGCGTAAGAATCGTACAATTGTGGAGATGGTGCGACGCATTCTGAATGATAAGGAGGTTCCTAAAAGGTTCTGGCCTGATGCTGCAAGATGGGCAGTTCATGTTCTAAATCGAAGCCCCACCTCGGCCTTGAAAGGAAAGACACCGGAAGAGATGTGGAGTGGAATCAAACCAAAGGTGGATTACTTCAGAGTATTTGGTTGCTTGGCACATGTTCATTTTCCAGAGCAAAGGACGAAGAAATTAGATGATAAGAGCACAATATGCGTGCTAATTGGAGTAAGTGATGAATAAAAAGGATACAAGTTATACAATCCAGTCACGGAGAAGGTTGTGACGAGTAGGGATGTGGTGTTTGAGGAAGAAAAGAGCTGGAACTGGGGAGGAACATCAGAAAGAATTAGTGGAGAGACACTAATATTGGAGGAAAGTGAATCAGAAATCAATGAGGACGAGTTACATGTACCACAGGCTGAGAGACAAGAAGAAACGCAAATATTGCAGGCTCCTCAAACTGCAACAACTGAAGCGTAGCAGGCATCTCAGAGAATGGCATCATCACGCATCCGCAGGCCACCACGCTACCTGCACGAGTATGAGACTGAAGAAGATATGTCTGAAGAGGAGGAAGATGACATAGCTGCCTTTGCTGCTTTTTCCATGTTCGCCTCACTTGATGATCCAATTACGTTTGAAGAAGCTAAAGGAGATGATAAGTGGATAGAAGCTATGGAAAATGAACTAGAGTTCATAAAGAAGAATGGTACATGGTTTCTCACGGAGTTACCAAAAGCAACAAAGAAGATAGGCGTGAAGTGGGTATAGAAGACAAAGCTGAATGAAAGAGGAGAATTCGAAGGCCAGTCTTGTTGCAAAAGGCTATGCACAACAACAAGGTGTAGACTATAATGAAGTCTTTGCTCCATTTGCAAGGTAGGATACTATACGAATGATCTTGGCCTTGGCAGCTCAAGAAGATTGGTGTGTCTATCAACTAGATGTGAAAAGCGCATTTTACATGGAGAGTTATCGGAAGATGTATATGTGGAGCAGCCGCTGGGTTACATCAAGAAGGGAAAAGAACATAAAGTCTATAATCTTACAAAAGCTTTATACGGTTTGAAGCACGCACCTCGTGATTGAGGCATACTTCTCCAAAGAAGGCTTTCAAAGATGTGAATACGAGCATACACTGTTTATCAAAACAGAGGAAGGTAACAAAATTATAATTGTCAGCTTGTATGTGAATGATTTGATCTTTACTGGAAATGATGAGAGCTTGCTAGATGGTTTCAAATCATCCATGAAGAATGAGTTTGAGATGACATATTTGGGGAAGATGAAATATTTCTTAGGCGTCGAAGTGATACAAGATGCTGATGGGATATTCATTCATCAAAAGAAATATGCAGGAGAAATCTTGGAGAGTTTCAATTTGCTGAATGGAAATGAAGTGAGAAATCCAATTGTACCAGGAACAAGATTGTCGAAGAAGGGAGATGGGAACAAGGTGGATCCAACGCTGTACAAACAGATTATTGGAAGCTTAACGTACATCACGTCAACAAGGCCAGACATGATGTATTTGGTGTGTTTGTTGGCTAGGTACATGGCAGATTCTTATGACCAGCATATGCAAGCTGCAAAAATAGTACTACGATATCTAAAAGGTACTCTTGGTTTTGGAGTGTTCTACAAAAGAAAAGAAGGTGGTGAGTTAACTGTCTACAAGGACACTGATTACGCCGGTGATATTAATGATAGAAGGAGTACTAGTGGCTATGCGTTTTTGCTAAGCGGTGGGCTGTTGCATGGGCATAAAAGAAGCAGCCGGTGGTGACTTTATCAACAACAGAAGTAGAGTTCGTTGTAGCAGCCTACTGCGCTTGTCAATGTGTTTGGATGAGGAGAATTCTAGAGCAATTTGGGTTGAAACAGTCCAGGAGCACCACAATCATGTGTGATAATAGCTCAGATATTAAGTTATCAAGAAATCCAGTTCTTCATGGTCGCAGCAAACATATTGATGTCATGTTTCATTTCTTAAGAGATCTCACTAAGGAAGGAGTTGTGAAGTTGGTTCATTGCGGGACAAATGAACAAGTTGCGGATGTTTTAACCAAGCCGTTGCGGTTAGAGATCTTTGAACGTCTAAGGGAGAAGCTTGGAGTTTGCGAGAAGATAAACTGATTGCTACCGCATTCAGTTTATGAGAGGCAATGTTGGATTTTGAGTTGATTAAGTCTTAGTTTGTTTCAGTCTTAGTTTATTTCGAAATAAACTCCAATATTCAAGGAGTCAGTAGTCGTTAGTCGCAGTTCCTATTTTCTTTGTTTCAAGTATTTGTAAGGTGACTGAGTCTTCTTATTAAGGCCATATATAGCCAACTCCTAAGTGATAATAAAGTAACAAAGTATTCAGTATTTTTCTGTGTAATTTGCTTGAGTTCAACAATTTTGCCATTATTTGGGATTGACCAACGTGAACTTAATTTCCATATATTTTCATAATGAATCCAAAGTAAATAAATTTGACCCAACAGTAGTAGTCAATCATGAATAAAATAATTGTAAAAATTTGTAACCATCGCTCGTCGCTACGATCTAGAATTCTGGTGATAGTGAGAAAGATGATGACATATTTTTTTATTAGGAAAATGAAAGACTATGAGACATTTCATATATCCTTTACTATATACTAGATGAGTATCTGCGCTATGCGCAGGTTTTGATTCCTAAATTTATTTTTCACCTCTATTTTTTCAATTAGCTCTTCGGGAATTTGATCGTTTCCAATTACTTATAGAGATAAATATAAGACAAAACCTTAACTTATGTCATACTTGAGTACTTGTGCTAGATACATAAGCAACTCTCACCCTCATAACTCACTTCATTGATCAATTCTCTACATAACATCACATATGGCTAAGTTTGATCATTCTTGTGCAACAACATGAATAAAAACATGCCTAACATAGCCATTTAAAAAAAAAACAAAAAGGTATCCTTACACAAATTCTTGAACTAAGTCTCCAAAACACTGTTTTAAGATTTTGTTTAAAGACGTCAAGACATGACAAAAGGGATGCAAGTCAAAATGGTAAACTATAAAATTATAAAACCATTACGTAGTTATTATGAAAGAAATGTTTAGTAGCACACATGAATCTCTCATTTCCTTCACAATAGAAGCGACAATGTTGTCAATCTTTAAATTTGAAAGTGCCCCACAGCCTTTGCTTCCTCCTAGAGATCATATGGAACATTGTCATTGGGTGCACCTAGATATATAGAGCCTTAAAATGATAACTTTTTTTTGTTTTGTATATGATTATACTCAGGGCCGGTCCAACAAATGTCAAAACATTTGGCTGCCTAAAAAAAAAGAAAAAATATATACCCTCAATGTTATTCGAACTCTGGTTGATTTACAATCAAAGATTATGTTGTCCCAAATTCTTATTAAAATTTTGGCGCCTAAAGCTTGTGCTTCTTGGGCTTTAGCCTAGGGCCGGACCTGATTATACTCAGTGGCGGATCCAGAAAAAAAAATTAGATAGTGCAAAAAAAAATTATATAATGATAAAATTTATATGGTATTATTTTTGAAAATTAATATAATTATATATAGAAACTTGTATAATTATATAAAGAAAATAAGTACTATTTTTGGAAAACAATAGAATATTGATTTGGGCAATAGCCTATATGAACAAGAAGAGAAAATTGATAGCCCAACATGTAAAAAAAAGAAAGAAACAGAAGTGCATTTTATGGATTCGAACTTCCATAGGGTAAGTCGAATAAGGAGTACGCAACCAAAATGATCCATTAGATCTTTATGTTTTATCCCTGAAACTATTCAATATCAAGATTAAGGTAGGTCATATGACCCACCTTCCCACCACCTAGATTGCCCCCTGATTATACCATTTTACTATGATATTGTGCTAATCCATAGTATTTACCATTATGTAAACACGTTTATATAAACAGAAATATTATAGGGAAAGGGCATTTAGAAATATTTGCATAAATTAGTAAGATGGTGTTATAAAATGTTATTGGACATTTACAGAATCTCCAGAGTTGGGATTGACCCTATATGAGTGTCAACTTCTCTGTCTCAACCACGAACTGCATTTAATTAGTCCCTCCTTTGTTCTTCAAACTACTAAAATACTACCTCTCACCGTCTGAAAGAGTTTTCTAAACCCATGAAAAGTATTTTTAGTGTTACTGTTATATATACTCCCTCATCTAACCGCAACCATACTTTCCTTTCATTCCTTCCCATGTTGTACTCGTCTTCTTTCCAATATGTTTATGAATTTGTGTCTTCATTCCTTGCGATCTATTCTTTTTTTTTCATTTACTTTAACAATAGCACTAAGCCTCTTCTCTCTGTACAATTTCACTCTACATTCTCCATCCTCATACACCTACCATTTTTGCTTTAGTGTGTGATCCTTCACCGTAGTTTAGAAAAATTATATTAGCAACTAGTGGTTGATCCGCGCTATGCGCGGAATGTGTTAATCTTCTTTTTTCCATTTGTTTTGTATCGAGATAGCGATGTTCCACAAATAATTTGGTAATTGTCGTTTAGATATGGATCCTATGTTTTTTTTAAATGTCTGTGATATATAGTGTTTGTGATTTACTATTTGAAAGTGCATTGTATGACTGTAAATTTGATATAGTAAGAAATTTCAACATTATATCTAACCAACGTCATTTCGCTAAGGTTTTTCTAACTTTTATATTTATTGGTTAAAATCTTAATTAATACAATAGTTTATTATTTGTGTTGGAGAACATACTAAGCTATCTATAAATAGTGAGTCTAATAAATGATTGTTTACCTTTTTACCACCATGAAAATATGAAATAATTGCAAATCATTTTGATAATTTCAGTTATTTCTAAGATCAAATATATATTTTTCACATATTTAAATTTGTTCATTTTTAATATATGTCGTCTCAGACTTTAAGATATTGATTGTCTCTCTAGTCATCTTCCTGAGCTTTGAAGAACTTTTTCATTTCCACTATGTTCATTTCACTGAAGAGAATTAACAATGTAACATTTGAATGTATACATATCAAATTGAATGGTATTATTATATTTTGTTTCTTTAATTATTGGCTTCTATATTTAATAATTTATGATATGTGTAAGATAAAATAATCAAATGCTTATAAATATATCATATTATATATAATTAAAATTAGTGCTCATGAATCACCATAAATTATGAAATGGTTGCCAAATTTTTTATATTGACGATTAATATTTTTAAAAAATAGTGATGATTAATGTTTAAAACATATTAATATATTTCCAACGATTAAATGTGTTTGTTGTTTGGGAATGTCGTTCGATGTTTCAAGATAACGTTTCTCTCTTCCCATTTCCTAATTATGGGTTAATAATGGAAATTTAAACTTATTGCCTTTAATAAAATTTTCCATGTTTTTCATATTGATGGTTGATGTGCGAAATAGATTTGATATCTTCCACACGATTAACTTTGTTAGTTATTAGAGAATGTCATTCGAGGTTTCAAGAGACCGATTATCTCTTTCCAACTATGAAAGTTAATAGCGGAATTTTGTCGTTGATAAATTAAATATTGTCGATCTTCCTATTATTTAATTTTCGAAGATTTAGTTGAGGATATTTATAGTGGTGATATATGAAAAAATAGATTCCATTAAGAGAAATTTTTAGAAATGCCCTTTTTCACATGCCTCTATTCAAAATTATCCTCTTTTTTTCTTTTTAAAAATACCCTTTTTAGATTTAGGGTGGATTTAAGGTTGAAATTATGGATAAAATCTTATAGGATTATGATTTAGTGTTTTAATAACTATTTAGGTTTATGTTTAACGTTTTATGGTTTGTATTTTAGTAGTTTATTTATTTATTAAGGATTAAAATTTTTTTGAGGGTTCCTAAACCCAAGATCACAAATCCTACATTATAAAATAATTTAAAATATTTAAAATGGTAATTTAGATAGGAGAATTTTAAAACTACCACTTTTGATGTACCACTTTTCAAAAATACCATCGGAAGGGGTAAATTTTCAAAAATACCACTATTTAAGTATTAATTATTTATAAGGTTTTAGGGTTTATGATCTAGGGTTTAAGGTTTAAAAACACTAAACCATAAAATCTTAAACCCCAAAAAGTCTTCCCACCCCTAATAAACCTTAACCCCTAAAATATAAACCATAAATCCCAACAATTAAACCCTAGCTAATAGTTATTAAAAATTAAACCCTAATTTTATAAGAGTTAAACCCTAAATTATAAACCCTAAGTCAATCCTAAACTCTATAATTTTACTAAACCCTAAGTCCTAAAACCCTAAACCCTAGCAAATTTGTAATTTGTAATGAATAATAACTTTAGTAAATGATGGTATTTTTGCAAATATACCAAAAGTGGTAGTTTTGAAAAGGAGTGATTCAAAAGTGGTAGTACCTTAAAATTTCCCAATTTAGATTTAAATTAATATATTTTTCAAAAATAGCTAAAAATGGGTATTTATGAAAATGGTAGAGTAAAAAGGGTAGTTTTTAAATTTTTTCTTGGATTAACTAATTTTGTTATGTGTAATTTTTATATTTCTCTAAAAGAGTTCAATATAAAATTCCAATTCATTTTTCGAGATATATTAATGTTGGTACCCTATTATTGTTTTAATTTTATAATTTGCTACTTTTCACGTCATTACTTAATATAATTGTTTTCAGCAACTTAAATATTAATTATATCGCTTTAGAGTCATTACTTTATATTAATAAAAATACTTAGTTTTAGATTGTGAATTTTTAATACTAATATTTAATATGATTTATATATTTTGAGAGATGATACCATGAATGATTTTTCAAATTTCTTTTGTAATTGAATATATTAATACAAAAGTGTAATTAAAATGTTAAGTAGATGTTGAATTAAATTATTTTGTAAAAATTTAATATGAAAATGATATATTATCCAGATGAATGACGATGTGTCATAACCAAAAGAGAGAAAAGTTAACTTTATATATATAGATAATAAGATTAAGTTGGAAGTATCAAACTCTAGAAAACATGTTAAAATTTGCCCCCAAAAACTAACACACACAAAAAACGGTAGGGGCTTAACCACATATACCCATTTTTTTATCTCATTAATCACATATACCCACCTTCCTTCCTTTTAGCTATTTTTCTTGTAAGAAGTCTAAAATACTCCTATTTAAATATTAGCTATCTATGTAGTTTTAAGGTTTAGGATCTAGAGTTTAGGGTTTAAAAACCCTAAACCCTAAAATCCTAAACCATAAAAAGCCTTCCCACCCCTAATAAACTCTAACCTCCTAAAATATAAACCCTAAATACTAACAATTAAACCCTAATAGTTATTAAAAATTAAATCCTAAGTTTATAAGGGTTTAACCCTAAATCCTAAACCCTAAGAAAATCATAAACTCTATAATTTTACAAAACCTTAAATTCTAAAATCCTAAACCCTAACAAATATATTATTTATAATGAAAAATAGCTTTGGTAAATGAAGGGTATAATGGTATTAAAATAAAAAGAGGTGGATATATGTGATTAAAAAAAGAGGTATGGTTATATATGGTTAGTGGATATGGAAAGTTGGGTATATTTGACATTCTCTCAAAATGGTAAGCCATAACAATTAAATTTTCTGTAGGTATGATAAAGACGTACAATCAAGGACATTCAAACTCCAATCGATACCTTTTAAAGACAAACTTGAAATTTAAGTTAAAGAGTGACTCATTCTAATCTAAACAACATAACTAAAAAAATAAAAAAACATTTACCACATAAAAAATTTTAAGCATCCAAAAGCTTTATGTGAGGAGAGTACATCTTTACATTTTCCACCGAATGAACATGTAGCCACACGAGCATTACCTTTTAGAGAGTAAAATATTTAGCAATACAGAAATAAACACATGGCATGATTAAACAAAGTAAACATATTTGAGGGTCAATGAAAATGATTTTGATAGCTTTACTACCACAAATGTTATATAATATGAACCACATACTGCAGTACAACTTTTCCAACTAAAGCTGATGAACTATTAACGTCACAAGTAAAGGTATTAGATAATATAAGAAATTACCATGTTACTTTTGCTCACATATGATATGACCCACAGTTCGCTTCTCGGCTTTTGAGGTAGAATCTAGTAAAGATTCTGACAGAACTTTCAGTTTGTCAACCTGCGAGATAGAGTGAATCTAGCAGATAGCAGTAATGAGGAAGCAAAGGTTGATTGTTCTTTTGATCGTTCTTCTGATCGTCCTTTGGTAAGTGACACGTCCCAAGATTATGAGAAGCTAACAATCATCTATAAGAAGACAAAACATCTAAGAAACAATTAAGAACGTCAAACCAACAGAAATAGTGTATGTTTTTTTTTTTTTTTAGTTGCTCACCTTCTCATTATGGTGTTGATGGGAATCACCATTGCGTAATGATTTTCTCCTGAGCATGAGTGCTTCTAGCTTCGAAAAAGTGTGAACTTGCTCAACAAATTCTCGAAGAGCCTGCAGCGACCCAAGCCTTTCAGTCACATCTTACATGGATTGATCCAGGGTCCATGGATGTTTAAAAAAATCATGAAAATGCTTGGGAATTAAAATAATGCAACAAATTTTATTGTAATATTTAAGCACTCTTCTATTAGAGTATCCAAGACGAAGCCCAATAGAATTCACAACAAACCCATTAGCCAATGTAACTTGGGTAGTATATCTAAGTAGACTCATATAAATATGTCTCTTATGATAAACAATATGGAACTTTGAGAGTGTTGGCAAACTCTCAAACTTATCTTTGTTTATGAAATCAATCTAAGAACCATAGTGTTCTTGGTGACAATATAAAGTTTTCCTCTTTCATTTACATTTATGCATAATAAAGCTCATTTGAGCTATTTCAATCTTTGTTTAGTTTCTATCATAATAAGCTCATTGAGCACAAATCTTTTGTATTTAATTTACTCACATAGTATCAGAGCCAAACGATTCTTTGGGTTTTACTCTCATCAGTTCTTAGCTTCTGAGCATTCTGATTTTCCGTCAAGCCTTAGTCTTCCACTTTCAATCAGAAAGTTTCTACTTTTCCCTTGCATATCTAAAGCTCCACTTTCTGGATGTTGTTTTAGAAGTAGCAATCAACGACCTACTTCAAAAACACAAAGGGATCGAGGAGAACAAAGAAGACGATTTTAGATATTGAAATCAAGCTTTCTTCTCTGCCGTTAGATTTGGACATAGAGTGAGCAAGAGGAAAAGGTACGAGATTTGACAAGGAAGACAAAAAGGACGAAGGGGATTCATAAGAAAAAAGGATAAAAGGGTGATTGAGACTCCAAATCAAGCTTCTTATCATTCAATCCATGGTATGCTTTTTATCTTCAGAGACAGAGCAACACAGAAATGTTGTCAATATAATGAGACGAACGTGGTGATTGCTTAGAAGTTTAGGCCTGGAATTGAAATCCTAGTTTCTGGTTTCTATGTCAAATACAAGAATCAACTGAACGCACACAACCTGTTCGATAAAATTCCAGAAAGAAACAGAGAAAGGCAGATTGTTTGAATGCAGTTTGGTGTCGACTACTGGATGAGAAACAGATAGCAAGTAGGTGTTTGTGGATGTGGGAAGGAATTTTTCTTCATCATGAGATAGCATAGAGGAGTGAAATGGGTAATGAAAGTCCAGACAAACGTGTCACAAGTACCTCTGAGGGAGATCGACTAAGCTCTCCAAGTACCAAGAGAATACCTCTGAGGGAGCCATGTGATACCCTCCATGTACAGACCTGAATAATTCTCACACTAATGTCTTCTATATGGTGATTGGAGATCCGACTATATCACAGTGATGTTGCTTCAACTTCTCGTGTTTCTTCTTCCAATTCATCTTGATTTGCTGCTTTCAAACTTCGCCTCATTGCTTTACCCGACCCAAAGATTGCGGGGGGAGNCATTGCTTTACCCGACCCAAAGATTGCGGGGGGAGTTAAAGACTGCAATTCAACACCATCACCTTGTCCACGGTAAGCC
>OVAP01005657.1:0-12769 GCA_900406295.1 Aurinia saxatilis
ATATATGATCTAATTTAAATGATGTAATTCACCTTTTCTCTTGTAGTGTGACATCCATTTTATTATGATAACCGAGTTATTAACGTAACATATAATAAGATGAATATGTATACAATAAAATACACAAAATTAAACTAATTGTTTTCTTAAGAATTTGCATGAAATTAAGGGTATATTGTATTTTTTTTAACCCATAGAATATTAGATAACTCTATAAATTAATAATTAATAATTTATCCATTAATTAATAACTCTATAAATGAATAAATTTTGAAGTCACAACAATATAATTTATAGTGGTTTTATTATAGTACCCAATCACCATTAGTAACCTGTTACTTCACCTAGATCACTTTCTAGACTCAAGTACCAATGTTTTTAATTGAATTGTTAAACCATTTTAATTCTTGTTTAATCACTGTATTTTTCTTATTGCTTTTAAAATATTTATGTGCTTGTTTGCTAGCTTATTTGTTTTGATCACTTAGTTTATTTGCATATTTAGAAATTGAAAAAAAAAAAAAAAAATCTTGGATTTGCTTTAACTTAATCAGGATTCTATCATACTTAGTGTGTTAATTCTAATCTGCTTTGGGTTTTATCTTACGTTAGACTACAACAACTAGTGTGTTGAGTTTACTTATAGTTAATTGAGTCTGTAAAGAATGAATTACATCTATATCATTTTGGTGCTGTTTCTTAGGATGATAGTGCAATTAGCCATAAAACTTTTAGTGTTGATTAAGACTAGAGTTTCTTTTTCTTTCTTTTGTCACAAATCGTGCTTCTTCCTCTTGTTTTTTTTTCTTGTTTGCGAGGTGTATGTTAAGGGAGGAGTCAAAGAGCGGAACTTCTTGAACTAAAAACCGAGGTACAACGTTTGCAACTTTAAAGGAACTAATCATTGGGAAGGGCTCAAGAATGTGAGGAACATTTGCGCCGCTTAGGTATGGAAATGAGACTTATGGGGAGAATTCTCCTCAAAACAGCGTTGGAGATTATCAAAGGGGACCACATTTTAATTCTTGTTTAATCACTGTATTTTTCTTATTGCTTTAAAAATATTTATGTGCTTGTTTGCTAGCTTATTTGTTTTGATCACTTAGTTTATTTACATATTTAGAAATTGAAAATAAAAACCAAAAATAATCTTGGATTGTCTTTAACTTAATCATGATTCTATCATACTTAGTGTATTAATTCTAATCTACTTTGGGTTTTATCTTACGTTAGACTACAACAACTAGTGTGTTGAGTTGACTTATAGTTAATTGAGTCTGTAAAGACTGAATTACATCTATGTCATTTTGGTGCCGTTTCTTAGGATAATAGCGCAATTAGCCATTAAAATATTAGTGTTGCTTAAGACTAGAGTTTCTTTTTCTTTCTTTTGTTACCATTTGTACTTCTTTCCTCTTGTTTTTTTTTTGTTTGTGAGGTGTATGTTAAGGGAGGAGTCAAAGAGCGGAACTTCTTGAACTAAAAACCGAGGTACAATGTTTGCAACTTTAAAGGAACTGATCACTGGGAAGGGCTCAAGAACGTGAGGAACATTTGCGCCACTTAGGTATGGAAGAACAACATCAACAACATGAGACTTATGGGGAGAATTCTCCTCAAAACAACGTTGGAGATTGTCAAAGGGGACCACAATCGGTCCATAGGCCTATCGGAGGCTTCAATGAACCAAATACAAGGGAAGTTTGAATTGGGGATCAGTCCACCTCCGGTTCAAAACAACAACTTCGCACTCAAAACGAGCATGCATGCTCAACATGGTGGAGAGATCAAATTCCAAGGCTAATTTCATTTGTTGTCCTTTAAGGTTTCTAGTTTGATCATTAGGGTTTAGGGTTTGCTTTTTATGGTTCATATTTTCATCCTTAGGTTTAGTTTTCAATCCTTAGGATTTATATTTGAGCATTAGGGTTTAATGTTTACTATTTGATCCTATTTTTAAGTCATATTAATGTTACTACGTAGTTGTCTTCTTGTTCATGATGGATTCCATTTTTTCAGTTGTCATTTTCTGTGTTTCTCATAACAAGTAATTTTTCTGACAGAATTTTCATTATCCAAATATATTTGTATTTTAAACCAGCAAATATTTGTATTTTAATTAGTGTTACTACACTAATTAAAACAGCAAATATTGTCATTTCGTGAAATTGCCCCTTTTTTTAGAGTAGAACAAGTTATTGATATATGTATTTAACACTGTTTTTTAATCATTTTCTCCAAAAACTCAAACGGAATTAAAACAACTATAAACGACTGTTTTTTGCCACCAAATTACGACAAAAAATGGCAACATATTTTTCTCCCAGCAATGGTTCCACGGTATTAAACTTTGTGAGAAAATGGTGGATAATTTCTTATCATACTTCTATTGTTTATTTATATATAATTCTCAGATTTTTTTCAGAATTACAATATTTGTTGTGAATTGGCGGGGAAATGCTTAGGAATATAATTCACCAAAGTTTAAGTTAGTAATTTGGAAGGAGTTTGACATGTTACTTGTAGTGGGACCAATGAGAAGATACTTGGACCAATCAAATACAAATATCATTTAAAAAAATGTCAAGGTGTTATCTATAGATATACATGTAGGATAATTATGTATACATATATCAATAATGTTTTTATCTTGTAAAATATAAATTTTTAATTGTTCAGTTTAGATTATATTTAATTTTTAGTCCATTATTTAGTTTGATGAAAAACTCATTTAAAGTTTTGTAAAATATAAGTTTATGTTAAAAAAAATATTTGAATTATTAGTTATTTTTTATTGTATAGTTTTAGAATTGTGTTTGTTTTCAAACGGATCGGATCGGATCGGATATTCACGAATATCAAAATGAAAATTTCGGATCAAATCGAATAGGATATTAGAAAAATTTCGGATCGGATCAGATCAGATCAAAAAATTCGTAATCTGTATAAAACAAATCATATCACAAATACTAATTGTAACTATTTGATTTGTGTCCACACCTAGATACCATACCCATATCTATAAATGTGTGTGTAAATAATAAATAGTTAGCTGAATCGATAAACGTTTTTTTTTCTTCGAAGGTGAATCGATAAACGTTATGTATATGTTTGAAGTGATCTTAGTCTAGTGGTATGTGGTAAATCCACTGATACTAGTCACAATCACACCCGAGATTAAGGTCTACTGCCTAATTAACGTAGAAATTGGATTAATGGGTCGGTCCGACGCAGTTGTGGCCAATGTTGACCAAAAAAAAAAGAAAATGTTATATATATGTGTATGGACAAAAAGAAACATAGCATGATTAACTAGTTTATTTGATTAAACATGGACGCCATCTAAATAGGTTTAATTTTCCTGACCGAGATCAAGAAAAAAACGAGATGGTCTCTTGTTCTTAAGTCTTTTTTCTTTATTATAAGAATACGATAATGATAAATTCCTCAAACTCTCCTAACTGATCTAACTTCATAAGCCTTCTTTTCTTTTGACTTGTCCTATGAAGCCAAAAACTTCATACATATGGGAGGTTTTACTCCGGCGAGAGCAAGCACCGCCGCCGGCAAAGTCCAAAGACCTTCGCCGCAGATTAGCCCTGAAGCTACTGCCGGAACCATAAACTCTGCTTTCTTCCGGTTCATCTTCTCCCAAACAAGCACAACCAAAGTCCCAACACACATGTCAATCGCGAAATAAGCACCAACCAGAAATGGAACTGCCATTGCTGTCGGAAGAGGCATAAATCTCCCAACCTTCGCTGGAGTAAGATCCCTAACGACATTGACCAAAACCGCAAATCCGAAAAACCCGTAACACATCTGGAGGCAGTGAAGAGGCAGAGCAGAGAAGCCTTGCACACCAAGAATCGCCATGTTTCTGTAAATCAAAGCGTAAGGAGCCTTGAATTCGCCGTTTGGATTTCCAACATCGAAGGCTCTATAAAACAAGAAGAAACTTAGCGGCGTCACGATGCATCCAACCACCGTTCCGATCAGTTGGCTAACAAACATAGCCCTAGGTGATGTCATTGTGTAATGAGCCGTCTTGAAATCTTGCATCAAAATGCAAGAAACCGAAACAACCGATTTGATCAGTCCACATCCCGCGAGTCCGGCCACAACTCCGTTCTCTCTTCCTGTTACAGCAGCGATAACGAACAGACCGATTTTCCCATAGTTATAGGCCATGTTAATGTCTGTAAGTCCAGCTCCATAGGCGTTACAGAAAGCGAGAGAAGGCGCGAATATGTAAGCAACAATAACGTAATACCATTTGAGCTGAGGAAATATCAGAGGAACCACGACTGTTGAAACCGCAGCGAAGGTAAGATATCCGGCGACTCCAATCCACAACGGGATTTTCTCTCTGAGGAAATTTTCATCTTCTCTGAGAGCTTTCCGTTCTTTCTTGTTTCCCAAGTCATCAAGATCAGTAGCTTTGTTCTTTAATCTTGCGTTGATATTGACGATGGTGACACAGAGGATCTTAACGAAAGTGTAGAGACCGTCACCGAGGATTAGAGCTACTGATAAGAAGACTTTGTAGCCGTATATACTCTTCATGTTGTGTTCCTCGAGATTCTCAGGGAACCACGAGCCCTTGAGTTTATCAAGCAGAGGCCACATTAAGCCATAAGAGAGCACAGCTCCTAGAAGCAAAGAAAGGTTAACCAAATGCGAACAAATCATTCCTGCTCCTACAAATGTCATGCTGAAATCAAAGTAGAACCTGCAAAAAAAACAAAAACAAGATTTCATTTTCATGATACAAGAACTTGATTCACAGAAGAAAAAAATCTATATAATCGATGCTTACGTTTGTTTCCAAGCTTTCAAGCCGAAGGTTGGGAATTGAGCAAAGCCACAACCTTCTATACCAGTGAAAAACCACTGGAAAAATCCCCACAAGAAACTAAATGAGAAGTATTTCATGAAACCGCGCACTTGTTTCCTGCAAATTAGTTCCATTAAAGGTTAGGAAAATTGAGTAACAAATCACTTCTTGTAAAACCGGTTATGTAACTTACTTGGATTGTTCATCTCCTTGTGTGTGGAAGCCATTGATGAGCACGGCGGTAGCTAAACCACTCGGATATGTTAACTTAAGGTCAATAATCATAACCTTTCGGAGAGGGATTAAAACGAAAAGACCGATGAAACAGACCACAAAGAGATATGCAGTCATCCAACCAAGACCTGGTTCTTTCACACTATTCGGAGAGTTACCTTCCACGTTCTCACCAGATAACTCATATGTCGTATGGTTTAGCCCCAAAAGATATGACGCAAACCCACCTGAAAGAAAAGTGAAAAGACTCAATCTTCTCAATAAAATTTCACAATTTTTTATATAATATTATATACACCCCGGAAGAAAAAGCAAAAGTTATGTTTAAGCCTTTTTGTGCATAAACCCAAAAGTTTCATTAAGTTAAATATCTTTTAATATATTAGGAACTGTGTTACAACTCTTTAACCGAATCGTTGCGTGTTTTCCTCGAAAATAAAACTACCAAGGAAGAAAAGTAAAATTATTATCTAACCTCCGACAGCAATGCCGTAGCAAGCAACAGCAGATGTCTGGATCATGGTGTTCTCTTGTCTGGTGAATGGCTTCGCGACAAATCCAGATTTGTTGAGAATCTTGGTCCATGTCTGAACAAAGACAAAAGCCAATAGAGCTGCAGAGCTATTGAGATTTGGAACAATCCCTGTCGTGAGATTTAGCTTCTGAGCTATAACACTGAACACAACTCCAATCACTATGCTCACTAACACTCCTCTCACAGTTATCTGCTTCTGCCACGGTTCGATCGTCCTCCCAGACAACTCTTCCTCTGTTTCTTCTTCTTGTTCTTGAAGTGACATTTGATTGTTGTCTTCTTCTTCTCTCTCTTCTCTCCTCATGATCTTTCTCTGCTCTATCTCCATGGTGTTTGAGGAACAAGATATGAGATTTGCAAATGAGAACACTTTTGTTATCTTTGATACTTATAAATTTCAGAAGTTTTAGGAATGTGAAACTCTGCTTTCACGTCTGTGTACAAAAATACTTTTACTTTTTATATTTGAAGAGAATAGAAAAAGAAATGGGAGAATTTGCTATATAACCAATTTGGACATTGATTTTAAGAATATACTCAGTAAACTAAATCCAAAATTCATTGCATAACCAATTTGGACAAGTTCATCTTTGGGTTAAAAAGAGAGAGAAGATATCTAGGAAAGATAAAAATACACATCATCATCATGTTTCAACCATTCAATATTTTAATATTTTTTAAATGCTATTAACTTATTAATTTTCACAGTTTTCATTAAAAAGAAAACCATACATTCTTTTTTGCATCTAACATAGTTTGAATTTATAAAACATAAATACAATTTTCAAAACAGTTCGTAACTTCTACATAACTAAAATTTTCAAAATATTAAATCATAAACCCAAAAACTCAAAATATAATAAAAAGAACTAAGTATAAAAACCTTGCAAAAACCCGAAAATACAAAAAGTTGTAGATGAATGATGAGAAATGCCTCTTTCAATGTGCCCTTTCAAAAATATCTCATTTTTCTTTTAAAAAATATCTCTTGTAGATTTAGGATTGGTTTAAGGTTTAATTTAGAAATTAAATCTTGTAGGATTAGGGTTTAGTGTTTTACTAACTATTTGATTTATGTTTGAGGTATTAGGGGTTTTTTGTATTTATAAAAATATTAAACCGGATGGGAGAGCCAAGCAGGTGATATTATGGTTTATATGTTAGGAGTTTTGGATTAGAATATTAGGGTTTAGTTCTAAACCCTACATCCCTATAAAATATTATAGAATATTTTAAAATATTAATTTAGATTGAAACTAATATATTTTTCAAAAATAACAAAAAAATAGGTATTTGTGAAAATTGGTAGAGTAAATGGAGTATTTTTTGAATTTCCCCAAAATTGTATTTCCTTAATTTTTAAAGGAAGTACTATACAACATGGTTTTCTTGTAGTATTTGCTATTAGTCTATTCTACATAGACATCACAAATATTATTTTAGTTAGTTTACTATAACTTTTATAGCTGAATTTCAAATTAACACAGAAGTAAACTTCGATCTCTTTTAATAGATTAAAAATCTTAAGAATATGTATTAATTTTAAATATGTAGTTTATTAGACGATTTTATATAAAGAGTAAAACACATAAAATTGAAAGATATTTTTTTAATGGAATAGAACGACAAGCACTTACATATAACTCATTATTTATTGAGAAATTTTTCAAATTTTAAAAATTCAAGTTATGGGATGTGCAAAGAAAAAAAAACATGAGAAATTATGAGAAATTTCTCTTTTAATATGTCCCCTTTCAAAAATACCCCTTTTTCTTTTCAAAAATATATTTTTGGATTTAAGATTTATTTAAGGTTTAATTTAGGGTTTAAATCTTCTAGGATTAGGGTTTAGTATTTTACTAACTATTTGGGTTTATGTTTGAGGTATTAGGGTTTATATTTTATAAGTTTTAGATTTATTAAGGATTAAAACCTTTTTTAGGGTTTAACATTTTAGGGTTTAGGATTTTAACCCTAAATCATATATTCTAAACCCTACAACCCTATAAAACATTATAGAATATTTTAAAATATTAAAAATAGTAATTTAGATTGAAACTAATATATTTTTCAAAAATAGCCGAAAAGAAGGTTATTTGTAAAACGGATAAAGTAAAATGAGCATTTTTTAAATTTTCCCAAAATACATATATATAATATTTTTTCAATAGTATTGCAAGTCTGAATAAATATTGTTGAAGAGTCCAAAGTAAAACAAATTGGATAAGTAGAAACATTAACAAAAGGAAAGAAAAAAGAAAAATAATGTATACAAGTAGCCTATTAGGTAATAGAAGAGAAAAGGATAATTGTGTATATATTGTAATTTTTATAGAAATATTAGTATGATAGATTGAATTATAGTTTGTTATATAGTTAGTTTTGCCAATATCCGGAAAAGGTAAAAGAACTTGTCTCAACCCTCTTAAGTGCGCATGTCCGACACGCGCATTACCCAACGTACACCAATCCGTCAAAAACATCAAACGCAAAAGAGAGGTAAACGCGGACAAAGGAGCAAACGCAGGATGTGTGAATAAAATAAAGGTAAAGAGTTGGGAGAGATTTGGTATACAAGTCAAGTGGACAAGTAGATTGTAGTTTGGCATCTTGTTCTAAAGGACAATTCTTAATGATAACTCTTACAAGAATCTTTGATTTTTATTATTACAGCCAAATGAAACTGTGTGGCTCATATGGGTGCAATGATTTAATTGTCATTTCCAAATCAAGGGTTTGAAAAATTGTTTCGGCAATCACATCGTCATGATTAAAATGTCTCGTACAGCATTACGTCTTAAATTACAAATCTCTCGTTCAATATGAACATTTTTCAAAGATACCATTATCATTTAAGGTAGTGAGTTTGGACTTTTGAGTAAAAGACTTTCGACACGGACCTAGGTTTAATGTAAACATATCATTATGGTAGTGATTGGTATGTGTGCCATAGAAGTATTAATGGACAGAGATGAAAACAAAAACCAGTTCCGGGACCGACGTGCAGTGGCTCGGTCAGCACTAGCGTCGGTTCCCTTCTTTTTCTCAGTTTTCGATTTTTCTTTTAGTGTTCTTTTCTCCGATTCGGTGTGAGGTTTCGGGATCTAGAGATTGGTTCGATCGGAGTTGAGATCCATCAAAGAGAGTTCCGGTTGCGGATCTAAACTCCCTTTTCATGGATCTCTCCGGATCTATGGTCCGGATCTTAGATTTGCTCATTTCTTTTTGTATGCAAAGATCCTGAAGTCTCAAATCATTTTACGGTTTTCGGGTTAGGTTGGAAAGGTTTCCATTCGGATTCTCGGCTGGACTGGCTGTCCATTCAAGATAGATGAAGACTTCTTTCTTCTATGTCCTCTATTTCGTTTCGGCTCGACTGAAGCTCCTGTCCAGCGCATCACGGAATGATTTTCTTTACTCCTGGTTCCTACACAACAGAGATGGTCGAGTTTCTGATCTCTTTGCAAGCTGATGTAGACGACAACCCTCTCCGCCGTCTCGTTGTGTATTGCGGCAGTATATTGACCCTAATACCTCGAAATTTCAGCTTTGTTCTTACTTTGACATGTAGATTCAAATCACTAAAGAAGGAAGGTTGTATCCGATTTGTTTCGAAATTAGTACTTTGATGTAATTTGGGTTTTGTCTTAATTGTTTGTATAAGTTAGTTTTAGTCTAGATCGGTGTGGTGAATTTGTTCCCCAAACTTTCGGTTGTTTTGTTATGACTCCGACAACTTTTTGGTTGAACGGCTTTGCCTCCGGGGTAACATTTTCGGCGTTGTGTTGTACCCTGGTTTTGTGTTTGGTTCTGGTTTGTAATGCTTTGGTTCTGTTTTTAATAATATTATTAGATGACGAAAAAAAAAGTATTAATGGACAGAGACAAGATAACGAGGGAAATGCAGAGTTGAAAATATGTCTCATGTATTATTTTGGAAGGAAAAATATCACAAATATAGGGGACTGGTTTAGATTTTTAAACATGAGGAATGGTTAAGATTTTAAACAAAATAAGAAGAACAATGGAGTAAATCAAGGACAAAAATTGATTGAGATGCATAAAATTTTTGGGCTAAGTGTTGGGCAGAAAGAAAAGAGTTCGTAGAACAATGGAGTAAGGCTCACGTGAAGCTGAATGTGATAATCAATAAATTCGTAAACAAAACCTTTTAGTAGTTCCCAGGGTGAGACTGCCCATTAGAGATGAAGCTTATGAACTGGAATTGTCTGAAATTGGGTAAACCCCAATGCTTAACAACTCCAATTGCTAATTGCAAAAAGTTTTTTTTTTTTTTTACATAAAAATTAATTTATATGCATACACAAGAGTTCAAGTTTATTTCATTTTTCACGCGTTGGAGACACGCATGTCTCCTTTTTCTCTCCAAACCTAGCGACCAAGAGAAGCCTTTCAGATCCGCCCAAAAAGCCTCTCCGACGTCTGGTGTTCTTCACCGGCATCGTGAGAAGGAGTCTCTCTTGTTTTTATCCTTTCCATTATATTTTCGGTATTTCATCGGCATTTAATTCCCTCTATGTTAGCTTTTTTGAGGTCGCTCCCGCAGCGGTTCGGAGAGGGATAGCCTCTAGTTGCAGTTATTTGAGCTTTTTTTGTCCTTGTTCCCTGGTTTGTTCCCTGGTGGAAGCTAAGCCGATGTTAACTTTAGCTTTGTTTTGTGCTTCATAGATCTGCGAGGATGACTAGGCTTTGGTATTGTTACCGTTGTCATTTGCTTGTCTTTGGAAGAGCTGTTTGTGATGTATTATCTAGGGTCTGAGGACTTCCCTAGGACCGCGGTTGCTTACGGTAAGGCAATCGACTTGTTAATATTTAGAGGTAATGGCTGTCTTGGTGCTGCTTCTTTTGAATCTTGGATTTGGTGGTGGTTTTGTTGTTTCCTGGTATATCTCATATTTTACCGGTTTTTATGATAATAAACATATATTTATTTATATTTTATAGTCTATATTATTGTTATTATAGTTCAAGTGAGTCATTCCAGGTGCATGGACGAGTTTTGGAGCTTTGGAATAATCTAGAAGAATTGTGGAGAAAAAATGGAAGAACCTTGAAGAGACAAAAAAAGGAAACAAAGGAAAAAAGGCAAAACCAGAGGAGGGTGTCGATCGACACCACCCTGGTGTCGATCGACACCAGACGTATATTCAATAGATTTCCCTAAATCTCAAAATTAAGATATTTTCAAAATATTTTATGTTAATTTCCCAATTCTAAAATTCATCCAAACCCCTTTAAATACAAAGACATTGTTTAGACTTATGCATTAATTTCTTTTAGAGATAATTTGTAAGGGAGAGAAGTATCATTTGAACCATTTTTCTCATCTTTTCTCTTTGATATTTTATTGTTTTCAATTGATTGCTTGATGTTTTGCTTAGCCATGTCTGAGTAATCTTCTTGTTAGGCTTAGGGTTCTTAGGGGTTTAGATGAATTATTGTTTGACATTGTTTAATTAGGCTTATGCATTAATTTCTTTTATAGAGAATTTGTAAGGGAGAGATGTATCCTTTGAACCCTTTTTCTCATCTTTTCTCTTTGATATTTTATTGTTTTCAATTGATTGTTTGATGTTTTGCTTAACCATGTCTGAGTAATCTTCTTGTTAGGCTTAGGGTTCTTAGGGTTTAAATGAATTATTGTTTGCCACAAGACTAAACTACGTTGAAACCTTTAATTCTTCCTCTAGATCAAGTTTAATGTTAGCCCTAGTTTCATCACATAGAGTCTAGATCATAGGTTAATTATTATACATAGAAGTGTTAATAATTGCTTGAACAAATATTAGTAGGAGTAAATTATCTATTCACAGAGGAATTTGGTCTAGATAATTTATGAACAATTGAACCTAAATTTATTATATAATTAATCCCTTAGAACTCACAAAGGAATTTGGTTTGCTAGGGTTTAATTATAGATTGCATGCTCAATGGAAGTTGGTATGCATTACAACAGGTTTCATGTTTGAGAATTAAGTTGATACCTATTTTAACAGTGCGGTGTCGATCGACACCATCATCAGTGTCGATCGACACTCGACGTGTTTGGCTGCAATTTTGAGTCTTGACCTGAAGTTTTCAAGGCCTAACCTCGCTTTAATTGTCTAAGACCCTCATCATTAATATGTTAGTCACTTGCAATAGTTTAAACAACCAAAAACCCATCTCCTCAATTTAATTTAGAATTTATATGAATTAGTTTGCAATTTATTGGTCCTTGTGGATTTGATACCTTAAGTACTACAACTGAATTCGATGTGCACTTGCCGTTAGAATACATATGGTAAAAATTTGTGTNCGATGTGCACTTGCCGTTAGAATACATATGGTAAAAATTTGTGTATCATTGGCCTCGCACGGCTTCTAAGTGGGTGAAGAAACCTTCTTTCTTGCTTGAGTTTCTCTTTGTTGATTGAATGTTGGGGGTTTAGGATTGAGATTGGAGAACCTGGCTATTATTTAATTGCAATGCGATTTCAATCCGCTTTCGTTTCCAATCTCGATTCATCCTTCCTTTTGATGTCTCCTCTGCTTATCCTACGTGGTTTTAGTCTTGCCCTTGGCTAGTATTTTATTTGGTCCTTGGCTCTGTCTCTACAGTTGATGCCTTTAAAGGCTAGTGTTTGTTTCTTCGGGTCTCTTGTTGATTGGTTTCTCTCCGGAAATGCTTTGTTTACATGTTGCTTATGTCTTTATTTGGACTCGTCTATTGGATGGTAATTTGCTGCAAAGGCACCTACTAGCCTTCCTTTCTTCTCATTAGGACTTCCTCAAGACGATGTAATAGGTTCACTCCACAACTCCTCTTGAGAGGAAGTGGCCCTTCTTTGTGTGTAAGTGATAGAATTTGGCTTGCTAGTGTCTCTATGTTTGAGTTGTGAAGCCTTTTGGATGTTTTCCGAGTTACGAATCATGGGTCTTTGATAAGTCGTCTATTTTCACTTAAAAAGACCTTGACAACTACAATGTATCAAGGTAGTAGTAAGGATCGAATCCACAAATCTCAGCAATTACACTGTAACCTATCAATTTAATTAATTAAGCTAAATCGAATGATTAAAGGTTTTTGGTTTTGGTTTCTCATTTTCTTTGGTTTTAAATTCAATAATAATAAAAATGCTAGACCTAGGGAATGATCAATG
>OVAP01005658.1:0-12769 GCA_900406295.1 Aurinia saxatilis
GAGTCCAAGTGAGTCATTGTAGGTGCATGGACGAGGTTTTGGAGCTTGGGAGGATCTAGAAGAATTATGGAGCAAAATGGAGTTTGAGGAGAGAAATTAAGGAAACGAAAAAAAATTGCAAGAAATAGAGGTGTGGTGTCGATCGACACCCTGCGGAGAAAATACACAATCTTTCCTTAAATCTCGAGATGAAGATTTTCCCTAATTTTTTATGTTAATTCCCTATACCTAAAATCCGTCCTCGACCCTATAAATACTATTCTATAGCCCTTGTTTAGGCTTATGCTTTACTTTATCTTTGAGAGTTTTTGTAAGGGAGAATTCTTAGACCCTTTTTGGTTATCTTATTGCATGTTCTTTTCAAATGATTGGTTGATGTTTTGCTTAGCTGTGTCTGAGTAGATCTCTTGTTAGGCTTAGGGTTCCTAGGTTTTAGATGAAGAATTGATAGCCATATGGTAGATTTAGGTTGAACCTTTAATTTTTCCTCTAGATTAAGATTAATGCTAGCTCTTGATTGATCACCTAGAGTTTAGATCATAGGTAATTATTATACATGGAAGTGTTAGTAATTGCTGGAACAAATCTTAATATGAGTATATTATCTATTCACAAAGGAATTTGGCTTAGATAATCTATGAACAATTGAACCTAGTTTTAATGCACGATTAATCCCTAAGAACTCACAAAGGAATTTGGTTTTCTAGGTTTTAATCATATATTACATACTCAATGGAAGTTGGTATGTTTTACATTAGGCTTTCATGTTCAAGACACTCGACGCGTCTGATTGCTCTTTCGAGTCTAAATCTGAAGTCCCAAAAGCCTAGCCTTGCCATTAATTGGTTAAAACCCTCAAATCTGTTAATAATTGATAACTAGTTGTTTAAAACCCATGTCCTGGAATTTATTTAGAGTTTACTAATTAGTTTGGAATTTGTTAGTCCTTGTGAATTTGATACCCTTAGTACTATATAACCGATAATTGCTATGCTCTTGCGGTTAAATACAAAATGGATAAACTTTTGTGTATTAGTGCTTCGGGCAGTCTTGTAAAGATGTTAACTAGGCCGCAATCCAGTTGTGAGTAAGGTCCTTATCCCAAACCTGGATTGACTTAATAAAACGCTTTTGACTCGAGATTTTTTTTTTTAAATGGGTGTAAAAGTGCGTCAAAAGAAAAAAAAACTGAGTTAGATAACGAGGAATACCCCCCCCCCCCATACCTGAATAACATCGTCCTCTATATTGACAAGCTGTGAGAGCAAAATGGGAGTGGAAATGGATTGAAATAGAAATGGAAGATGGTTACCTCGTTGTCTTCAAGTGTATCGAATGACTTTCTTTGTCTTATTGGAATTGAAAGGACTTTACAGGGAATAGGAGAGGATTTGTACACGACGACATCAGTATATCATCACTCTGAGTCTTCATCGATCGATGCAGTCGTCAATCGATCAAATCACAATGTGATTCTCCTGATTTCTGACTCTCTTTCGATTAGTGTTTGTGTGAGCACGAATTCACACACAACCAAAAACTTGTCAAACGGATATTTTAAGGGATCGTCGACTCTCTGTTGTGAACCGCTAATAAATTTAAGGCAAAAGACAAAGAACAAGATAATAAAAGTGGGGTCACTTTATTGATAGCAAAGAGAATTCTCGAATACAAGCTGTTAGAACTTAGGCTATTCGAGAGAGAAGAAGATGATATAAGACGTACGACCTTAGATCCTATATATACTCTAACTAACCTGCCTTAGGGCCCAAGCTCTTTCGTGGGCCACCTTCCATTTCCTGAAGATTTGCTTCCATTCTTCTAGCAGCCTTCTGGATAATTTCCTCTCTCCTTAGATACTCCGATGATTTTATTCTCGAACCTTCTTCCTTGACGGCGCTCAGAACAATAGGGATTTGTCTTGAATGAAGATGGAAATGGGCACACAGAACTAAGCTGGGCTATTTGGCTAGTTATAAGTGTTTCTGGGCCCACGAGATTGTTGAGATAATCTCGTGAGTCGTATGTGTTCTGATGATCACCTCATTAAAAACTTTGGCAAAGAAAACCACATGGGAAAAACCTTACCAAGGGAAAAAGAGTGTGATCACGATGATCATTTGATGAAATGTTCATCGTGGGTCCTTAGTTTGCGATGACGGACCCACGGGACGCGTTTTTGCTAGGCGAGCTAAGTTGGCTCGCGGACTGGGATGTGAACAATCTTGCAGGCCATACTTGACACTTAGCTCGCGGATTGAAATGTGGGAAATGTGGTGGGCCATGCCTGAGACTTAGACCGCGGACATTGTAGAGAGACTTGTCTCGCGGGCCACGGCAAGGACGTAGCCCGCAGACCATGATATCGAGCTCTCCCCGCAGGCCATGTCAAGCATGAAGCCCGCGGGCCATGGCAAAGATATAGCCCGCGGGCCACTGCATGAGCGTAGCCCATGGGCTGTGTTGTCGAGCTCGCCTTGCGAGCTGTGTCGAGCTTGTACCCTGCGGACCACGGCAAGGACGTAGCTCACGGGCCACGACAAGAATGTAGCCCGCGAGCTACGTTGCTCAGCTAATCCCACGGGCCATGTCGAGCATGTAACCGGCGGGCCATGGCAAGCATGTAGCCTGCAGGCTACGGCAAGGATGTAGCCCACAAGCTACGTTGCTAAGCTTGCCCCGCGGGCCACGTCTAGCATGTAGCCCACGGGCCTGGCAAGGACGTAGCTCGCGGGCCACAGCGAGAATATAGCCCGCGAGCTACGTTACTAGGCTCATCCCGCGGGCCACATTGTTGACGTAGCTCGCGGGTAAAGGCCGTGGTCTTTTCCCGCGGGCCATGGTCCAAACTTGGCCCCCGGACGAATGTCTCGATGTCTTTGTTCGATCCTTTGCTCGTCCATTTCATGTCCGGACGTTCAATTGATCATATCAAATTTGTTTGTCTAAGAAGTTTCGGGACTCGCAATGAGACATAGCTAGTACATTGCTTGGTGAAGTTTATACTGGGACCCACCAACCAAATGTCCATAGAATAGGCTTGATGGTTCATCGTGTGAGTTTGTAAAGGGTTTGGCCCACGGAACAAGCCAAGGGACATGTCCCGCGAGCCAGATGCCGTGCACGACCCACAGGACAGTTTATGTCCGTAGTCCGGGACCATGTACATCATGTAGCCCGCGGGACGTTTGTATGAGCTTGTCCGCGGGCCATGTTCGTTACTTGGCTCGCGGGGTAAGTCTAAGAGCTTTCTCCGCGGGCCAATCTCGGTTCATGCCTTGTTATGTGCCTTGTTGACCGTGGGACCCTTGGTAGTCCACACTTGATTATATCGTTACCAATCGATAGTTTATGCGTGTAATGCTCGATGGTGTAGACACATGACCGGCTTGTGGGCCGTAGTAGTGTTTTGTGGCAACCACGTAGTCGTTCGATGCTATCAATCTTCGGGGCTGGAATCCGAAACACAGTGTTGAAGTGCACACCATTTTCCTGGATCGCCAGTTAATTCGAGTCAGTGGCCTCTGGATTTCCATCGAGATAGTGAAATGGAGCTTGTGAACTGCAGGCGATCGATCAATTGATGTTAAGGCGATCGATCCATTATGCATCCGCATGGTTGAATCCTTAAATCCTATTTCCCGAGACACGAACAAAAACATTAAAAATAAAACCTATTCCAAGACATACCAGTGAGTTGCCTACCACTCAGCGCTTTTGTTTAAAGTCGGTTAGCTCGACATCGTCGGAGATTTTTAGTTCTCCGGTAGATGGTCGGATGGTTGAGGCTCCTCCTCACTCAGCTTTGGCTTCTTTTCTGACCTTGGATCCTCCTGGAACAGCTTCCTCCTTACTGGTGGTCGTGTTAAGGCTTTGACATTCACCGGGTAATGGATCGTGTCATCAACAAGCTTTAGGCACACACTTCCCTTTTTCATGTCAATCACTGCACCTGCGGAACACAAGAATGGTCGAGCAAGTAGTATTGTTACTCCAACCTTTGGGTCAGTGTTCATGATGAAGAAATCAGTAGGAATAAATGCACTACCTACTTGAACAATAATGTTGTAGGTGATTCCTAAAATGTCAGCAATAGTGGTATCTGGTAAATCTATTTCTTGAGACAGTTTATGAATGGAATAGATACCTAACTTGTCAGCATCGGCTCTTGACAAGAGACTTAAACAGGCTCCTGAATCGCACATGGTATTGTTAAAAGTCTGCCCTTCGATGGAGATTGGGATAGTGAATTTTCCCGTGTCATCTCTCTTTTCGAGCATTTTCATGCGAGGAGTAGCGTTTCTTCGTACCTTGTAAAAGAGTGCCCTTACATCTCCTGATGGTCCTTCGAATGGGCAGAAGAAATCCTGTAATGGGTAGACTTCCCAAGCTTCTTCAAAGGAGAAGTTTGGAGAGATTCTCCTCACCTGCTTTTCAAAAATATGAAAGAGGTTCGGTTTGAGCAATAGTTTGACTTCCTTGGTAAAAACCGGAGTGTCTTCCAATTCTGAAGCTACTTCATCAAACGAGTAGTTCAGACCTTTCTCATCTGGACCCCAGTCGATCATTCCAATGTGTAGAGGTGTTCGGTCAATTTCCACTGTTCGCTCGATGGTATCAGCCGCCATCGATCGATCATCCGCTTCCCTGGCTTCCTCTATCTTCATCACGTCTATCTGACCTTCCTGATCATAGTACTCAGGTGTGCAGGGGTTTCCCAGTTTGACATCTATCAGCTGGATGGTTTCCCTGATGGGTTTCAGACTCTCATCGATCGACTCCATAAGTGCATCGATCGATTGGCTAGGTGGTGCAGACCCGGTCTTGGCCTCTGGTTTGATTGAGTCCACTAAGTCCTCGAGTCTTCCAATGCGGTTGTGGGTTCTGCTGAAGTCATCCTCGTATTGAGTCTTGTTATTCCTTAGATTGAACCTTATGAAGCGCCCTTCTCTTGTTCTCTCATTTAGATATCTCTGGTTTTGTTCTATCCACTCTTCATACTGTTCTTGAGCATCTTCGAGTTCCTTAACCTTGGTGGTTAAGGAGCTGATCTTGTGATTCATCTCGTCAGTGAGATGACCAAGCTTTTCTTCAATCCTTTCTTTGAAGCTTCTTTGAACAGCCATAAATTATGCCAACATAAATTGCTCCGAGCGGAATGGATGGGGCGGTTGAAAATTTTGACTTTCTCCTCCATAAGCCTGATAGGACTCAATCATCATGGGCCCTTGGGACAGACCTGAGAAGCCATTGTGAGGGTTCCGAGGCTGGTATGGTCTCCTGGGAGACAAGAAATGGCTGTAAGGACTATTATGAGCCTCATTGTTTTGTTGAACCATGAGTGGCTACCTGAAACAAGTGAAGCAAGAATGAAAATATGCAAAAACAAAAAGAATAAAAGTAAAAGAAAAACAAAATAATGTAAAAGTTTAGGCTGGAGTTAGATTGTTATGCTAGTGGTCAACTGTTGCTCCCCGACAACGGCGCCAGAAAATTTGATGGGGATAAGTTTTCACCCAAAATATTTTCTGCAAGCGCAGAGGTCTCACAGTAGTACTTAGGGATCGTATCCACGGAGAGCAGAGTGTACAGAGTAGCACGTCCAAGTTCACTTGAGTTAAGCAGCAAAATGAAGTGGTTTTGGTTTTGGTCGATCGACAGTGTGAACATGTCGATCGATTGGGACACCTTTCGGTCGATGACAGATTATACGGTCGATCGATCAATGCCTGAAAATGCTAAAAACAATTTAAACGTGAGAAAATTCAATGATAAAAAGCGTTAAGAAGTTAAGTAATGCATCAGAGGATCACAGTTTGAATTATTCAAGATAATAATCTATGTAAATCCTAGTTTAGGCTATATAGTTGAAATCACTATTAACTTACTATCCTTATGGTCAGGCTTAGCTAATCTAGTTCAATTGGTATCCGAGTTAACTCTAACATATATCTTTTCAGAAAGAGAACCTATCCAGGCATTAAGTTTTAGGAAATCAAATTCTAGTAAACTATAAATAGTAAAACTTTCACTATCAAGTTCTGGATCTCTTACTCTAAATGGTGTATTAGTAGTAGGTTTATCCTATGATTTATACTAAGACCTGATATGAAATCCCATAAACTATTCATTACACAGTGTTATTGCCTCTCTACCAAACCATGATTCCTCCTAGAAAAACCATATTCCTAACTAAGAAACTACTCAGACATAACAAAAGTAAACATCATGACAATGAAAATTGCTTGTATTAAATAAGGGGAGGGGTCAGAATATCTTCTCTGGAATACATAGATTACAAACTTCGTCCTTGAAGCAAAGATCAAAGCAATAATGAAAAGAAACTGAAAGAAACTAATAAACTGTTTAGCCTGGATGCCTGGAAGCTTTTGAGTGTTTTCTGATGATTCTCTCTGGCTTCAGTCGTCTATATTTATAGGGGAGAGAGTTCGGTATAGAGTCGAGATGAATCAGGTGGAAGATTTGGATAGGAATCCAAATATTTGTGATTATCCTCTCTCAATCGATCGGTCGCCATAATCTCGGTCGATCGGTCGATATCTGAAACGCGTGTTTTGAAGATTCAATATCTTCAGTGATTATCTATAGCGTATACTGATAACTCCCCAAATGCAACGGTCCTTATTTGAATTTATTCTCGAAGCTTTCTTGAGATTATGGGATGTGAACGAACGGTGGGCCTCCGGTCCGATCGATTGGGCCTTCATTTCATGCGAGCTTCTGGATACACCTTCACTGATTTGGGCTTAACTTCTTACTCCTGAGGGCTAGTGACTTGATTCCAAGCCCAGCTAACTTACGTGACTTGTTTGTCCTAAGTCCTCACTTCATTCCAAAATAAACATCTCCTTCCTCGGGACGTGAACTTCTGATGTTGATTTGTTGGACTTGGTAAAAAATGCCTATTTGCGACCTAAAATGCATTGTTTTCACATAAACACTTTGCAAACAGAAAAACGTGAAATCCAGTCGTTTATGTTTCAAATCAAATAGTTTCTTTGTTAAAAACACCAAAAAATCATATCGAAAAGCGGTAAAATATCATTATTATCATCCGGTAAAAGGGACCTTTGCCAAAAAGGGACCTTTCCCAAAAAGGGATCTTTGCCAAAGCATGGAGAGAGGAAACTATAGTAGGATCACCGATCATAACCAGCCTAAGATAAAGTCGTCCTCGAGCAAGCCAAAGGGGATGGAGGAATCGGAAAAATTGTCTCAAATCCATCCCAAGGCAATGCTATGGCTCATTGATGGAACTGCAAAATTCATCACCGTTGAATTTGCCTCAACACACATCTAGAAAAACTACCCAAAACCGAGAAAATTTGGGGAAGATGCCGAAAAAGAAAGAAATACAACATAGAGGAAAGAGGAGGGAGTGGGGGGGGGGGACCGATGCTGGTGCTGTGGTAGTCACCGACCACCTTTCTCCACATTCTAAAGAAAAAAGAGAACCGTGTTAGAAACAACGTTTGTTTGGAGAGAAGGTGAACTCAATTATGTTTTTCTAGATAATCATCTCAAACCATCCCTCTTTACTTAATTTTTTTTTTTTTTTGTCAACTTGAAGCTTTATTAAGCTTAAGATTAAGTGAGGTTACAGCCCAATAAAGCCCAAATACTACAAAGAGATAAGAAAATAAAATACATGAGTAACAATGGGCTACGTGGCAGTTTTAGATCAAGAGTCCCTTTAGCGATGGAAGCCGCCGCTTGTTCCTTTCTTCTTCAGATCAAGTCTTAAACGTCTTCAACTCTAGTTCTTCACTGCCATCTTGAAGCTTTAACCTCGAGTAGACTCCTTCCACCAAATCAAATCTTCTTTTCATAAGCACCGATCTCACTCTATTCTTTCTCCCGCAAGAAGCTTTGCCTTAATTGCCAATATAAAGGCTCCTTCTCATTAGCCCAATCTAAAGGTATCTTGAAGGAATAGCAGCAAAGATATTACTTCCACAAGAGAATGAATTGAGAAGATTAAATAATGAAGATGTTTAAAGCCAAATGGAAGGAGACATAACAAAACCGAACAATTCGGAAACAAACTGATCCGGCTAAACTATTTCACATACAAAAGAAGACCGGAAGAAAGTTCCCAAAAGCCGGAACGGAAACCGACTATAGTCGGAATACAAACCGGTTAACCGGAGGTAAAAGCCGATCATTCGGACTGAAGTTCAAACAAAACCAAAAAGACAAAAGAAACTAATTAATTTACAGTACTAATCCACACGGCACCGGCTTAAGCCGAATACCGGTGGAAGCTTTGCCTGGATCTGGATCTAAAGTTTTTTATTAGAGAGAAGGCTGAGAGGAAAACAGGAGAGAGAAAAAAAGTCACTTCTTTTGCTTGTGTGTTTTGGATTTCTTTGCTTAATTTATCTTTTAATTTCAACTAATTTTTAGTTTAATTTTTTAAAAATTTATTTTTAATAACATAAACAAATTTGTAAAAAATAAACTAAATAAATTTAATATATAAAAGACAAGGGACCTTGACATGTGGATAGTCTAACTGATTGACATGTGTCTTTTCAATTAATATAATTGAAGTAATATTGGGTCAAAAATGGATGCTCCGATCTTCACTTCTTCCACAAATTCTTCTCCACCGTCTCATCACTTCAAATCTTGCTTCTTCTTCTTCTTCTGCGCCGTGCGATCTTTTTTTCCGAACCTTCGAAACCGATGTATGATACTTGACCATTTCACATAAATACTTGGAATTGTCAAATCATGGAGATGGGTAGCCGATGGATGCGAATTGAATCGAATTGACCCGGTTTGGTTTCTAGGGTTGATGAGGAATAGGAACATTGGGTTTGTTGGGATATATCTGAATTATAATTTCTTGGTTTTCTCTTGTTTAATTTTAGAGTGGCTGATCCAAGTGCTGTCAAGTGGAAGAAGAAGAAAGCTTGGCGTAGAGATTACTTTCGTAAGTACAATGTCACTGTCTGTTCTTCTTCCCAAATTTTAAAAAGATTATGCTTTGGGAATCTTTGAAATGATCACATTTAGTCTCAGAGGTTTGTATTAAGATAAGTTATAGGCTTGTTAGTTCCTTTGGAGTATTGTGATTGTTATGTTGTTGGAGAATTTTGAGTGTGAACCTCTTAAGTGAAGTCTAGATTTTGTGAAGTTGTTTGTCAGAGTTGAAAATATAAAGAATGTGTTTTGGATAAGATGAATTCTGTAGTCATGAAACAACTTAATATGACAACTGCTACAGTTCGTTGTCTTATTCGTGCTAGATAGTAGGTACCTCAAACAACTTTCATTTCTAGATGTATTGACTTAAAAAAGCAAAAAAAATAAAAATAAATAAATAAAATCCAATTTTGCATATGCAATATCTCTATCCGGTTTGGAACAGTGGTTGGACTTATAATCAGTTTCAACGACCTCATGGAATTTTTGACGTTTGTGAAAACTTATCTCTTATATATAGGCACCATGGCTGTTGACTGCTATTTTTTCTTTTGGTTTTGGACTTTCAGTCCTCTTTTTATTTGTATTAGTTAGATCTTTTGTGATACATTGCGTTCGGTTTAAGCTCCATAGGCATCATGCTTAGTCACATGCTGGAAACTGGATGCTGGAAACAATAAGAACGAAGATCAACGGCGCCCAAGATCATACAGACACCAATAAACAAATACGATAAGTTTCCTAAAGAGACAGCTCTTGCGTTCTACTGAAAGGGAAAGCCAATAAATCCTCCTCTTAATATATTGCAAGGATTTGAAGTACTTCTTCAACATATGGTGTCTTATATCTAATGAATAATTCCAGCCAAGATATTTAAGTTCTGGCGTCTTCAATCACCAAGGCATTTCTATGGCGGTGATTGGAACCAGAATGGAAGTTGTTCGCTCGGTAAACCAGTCGACAAAAAACACATACATTAACGAGCTGTACTAATTAAGTCATGTTTCTACAATTTCAGTCAGTCCTTTATGGGTTGATGTTTTTTGCTTTCTGGTAAAAACATATGTTGATGCTAAGACCTAGACGGCTTGAATTGTGGTTTAATCCTAGGAACAACGAAGTGAACAAAGAAGCAAGAAGGATCAACAGACTAAAGACATTCCTAAGAGTTAACAACAGAAACAAATTGTTTCCACCTTTAGATTTTAGCAGTAAATAATTCATATTGTTTCTATGAAATTTTGTAAATGATTTTGGTTTTACCTTTGTCTTCTTATCTTATACAAACAACATTTACAAAACAAAATGAATATTTATAGCGCCCATCAAATTAGTAGATAATAAAGCAAAACAAAATGAGAGGCAAGATGAAGCCATTCCGCGGGTTAGTTCCTTTCACGGGTCGCACATCGTCACGGTGAAGCCATTCCGCGACCCGTGAAGTTTCACAGGTCGACTATCACAAACTAAAACCTTCCGAGAACTCAATTTCCTCCGAGACTTGTTCTTTCGATCATACGAACATGAAATTGACGTATCGAGAAGTCATTTCTCAATAAGACTTNCGTATCGAGAAGTCATTTCTCAATAAGACTTGATCTTTCGATCACACGAACATGAAATTGAACGAACAAGGCTTCAATTCCATACGAAACTGTTTTCGAAGGCCGAAAACGGTTCCACGGGTCGCCTCTCATCATGATAGGCTTGATCCGCGACCCATGAAGCTTTCAGGGGATCGCACTTCGTAATGGCCAAGCGATTCCGCGACCCATGAAGCTTTCATGGGGTCGCACTTCGTCATGGCCAAGCCATTCCGCGACCCGTTAAGCTTCTACAGATCGCCTATCACAAGATACAATCTTCTGAGAACTCAATTTCATCCGAGCCTTGGTCTTCCGATCATACGAACATGAAATTGGGTCATCGAGATATCAATTCTCGACGAAACAACATTTCGGAAGCAATGTGCGACCCGTAGTGGAACCACGGGTCGCACTTCATTCTCTTCGTCACGAAACACGACCTGTGGACGTGCATGGATCGCACTTCGTTGTGTCCAAACAATCCGCGACCCGTGCATGAACCATGGGTCGCACTTCATCTTGTCTGTGGGGGTCAGATTCCACCCTCGAAAATTGATAGTGTAAAAAAGTCAACGGCTATGGCCCACCACTCGGACATTCGTTCTTACCATCGAGCATATTAACGCTCAATAAGCTATCTTCGATCATCGATCATCACACGATGCATATCCATCTAGAAAGGCATTTAACTTACGATGATCATCTGTCCGGTTATACAATCTAAACACGAATCACTCGTAACGGCCAATTATGGCCCGCTAGCTACGAAGCAAAGCGTAGCTCGCGGACTACACCATGAGACTTGGCCCGTGAGCTCTATCCTCAAGCGTAGCTCGTGGGCCACAGTCCCACCCTCTGCTCGCCGGCCAAGTCTTCCGACTTGTCCACGGGCCAAACTCCTCTGATGCACCATCGAGCTCTTTCCGACTACCTTGATATGTACAATTGTCTTGTGGGTCTCGACCACAACCTTGCCAAGGATCTTGTTAGCCAAGTCTTAATTGTGGATCCCGAGAGTTCTTCGGCAAGCTTAACTCAACCTTCCGATGATCGATTGAACTCTCGGACATGGGTTTGGACCTACGAAGAACAAGGATTAAGCATCAAAACTGTCCCGCGCAACAACTAGGGAGAGTTGGCCCGTAGGACAAGTTGGCTCACTAGCTACAAATCAAGATGTAGCTCGCGGGCCACGTCCCCATCGTAGCTCGCGGACCACGTCTTCTCCGTAGCTCACGGGCTACGTCTCCAAGCGTGGCTCGCGGGCTACGCTTCCACTTTGATAAGCCAATCATCGAGCATTCGCGGGCCAAGTCCAATATGGGTCACTACGAACCATCGACAATCAATCGGACACGACATGGCTCGCACAGAAGTTCATCGATCAGTCCACGACAAGCCGGAACCATGCATCAAGGCCGGTGGGGTCACGAGCCACGGCAACCAAGTGTGGCTCGCGGGCCACGTCCTCTTGTGCCTCGCGGGTCATAAATTTTGGTGTGGCTCGCGGGACACAAGTCTCTTCCTTTGCTCACGGGCCACAATGCTTAGCATTGCCCGCGAGCCACGTCTCACGATCCTTCCGAGGATCCTTCCGATTCATCGAGAGTCTTTCCATTTCATCAAGGCGTTCATCGATGATCCTTCCGATATGTTCTGGGGATAAAGTCTCTATACATGACCCGCAAACCAAGTTCCGGAAGACTCACAGACCACGAAGAGAACAAGACTTGCGGGACACGCGAGTCCACACTTGCTCGCGGGCCACACGAGCATTTTGTAGCTCGCGGGCCACGACGAACAAGGGACTCGCGGGCCACGCGAAGCACCTTGATTCTCGTGGGCCACGCAAAGCACCTTGCTGCTCGTGGGCCACACGAGTACCTTGTGGCTCGCGGGCAACGGGAGTTTCTTCTCGTCCGCGGGCCACGATCCTTGCAAAGGTCTTCCGATACGTCTCATGATCTTTCCGATCGCGTGGGGCACGAGCTACATCGCAACGTAGCTCACGGGCCACTACTTCTCTCTTACTATCCGCGGCCCACGACTCCCACGAAAACGTCTCTTGACACGGCCCACAGACAAGTAACCATGCACGGCCCGTAGGATTGTTCTCATTTGAGTTTCACTACCCAAGTCATCCCGTGGGTCCCGATTGATCAACGGGTACAACCATCAAAAATCGGAAGACCCACGAAGAGCATTTCATATCCGTGATCACACTCTTTTTC
>OVAP01005659.1:724-12360 GCA_900406295.1 Aurinia saxatilis
TTTTTTTTTTCTCTTACCAATTCAATATTTGATGTAACATGTATGGCTGAATTCACAAGCATATGTTCCATGCTTGTTTATGAAGTAGACAAGACATTCTCTCTGCTATCATGCTAACAGGATATGAGTTTCAAAGAAAAAAATGTGATATGTTTAATGAAAAATCGATTATAAAATATTTGAATAAATGAAGCTAAAACACTCTTAGGGGGTGTATTGGATCATGAGTTTGAAATGGTTTGATGGTTAATGAGGTTTTGGAGAGTTTTGATGATTTGGAAGAGTTTTAATGAAATCACATGAAATTCCACCTAAAACCATGTGATCTGAGTATTTCCATTTTTAACTAAAAAACTCATCCAAAACACTCTAAAATCACTTAAAACCAAATGATTAAAATATTTCCAATAACACCGAATTTGATGGTGTTTGTTAAAATCACTAGTCCAATAACACTGATTTTTAAAAGGTTTTTTAAAATACATGTTCCAATAACACGAGTTTGTCAAATCACACAAAATCACTCCAAATACATAATCCAATACACCCCTCTTGAAGCAATTAAAAGAAAAACACCGACTGTAATCTCTCGCTATGTCACAGAGATTGGCCACGGATCCACCTCTGAAACATGACGAAGCTTTCCTCTGGTTTAAACTCTGCTGTGTGTCCTCCTCCCTGCAAATATTAAGCCAAGAAAAACCTTTTTCAGCACTAAAATTTAATGCAACTGCAACAAAAAATTTGAAACAAATAAAGGGGACTTGCTTTGATAGTGGCAAATGTCATATTGTTTGCATAAGTTCTTGTGTATCCAAGAACTTGATTGTTACCAAACCATGGCCTCCATTCATCAACTATTGAATAGTTTAGAGATTTGATCCAAGCTTGTGTTCCAAGAAAAGGCACGGTCAGGTCATGATCACCACTATAAATCAATGACCTATAAATCCCTCTGATGCTATTGTTTCGATGGTACGGTACACTGCTATTTATGTCCCTCTCAAAAGCCAAATCATTATTGCATCTCTCCCATTTCCCTATACTTCCCTGCGAATTCCGCGTTCATCGATTGATTCATTGCTTTATTGGTTTCACACTCATCGATTGTTTCATATGTATGCATTTTAAATGACTTACTTTGACCACATGAAGTGCTTTGCGTACATCTTTGTCATTAGCCCACTGTGTAGCTAGAAAATACCGAAACGTCTGCAAAAATCATCTCAAATGTTTATCTAAATGATTTATGTTATCTATATAGCTAAATCAGCAACGATCAATTATATGAAGATCCTTTTTGCTTACATAGCAATCCGAAGGTGGAAGAGAAAGATCTGAATGCTGAACAAGTTCCCTAAGATCTCTTCTTCCACCAGAAAACGGATTAGGCGATGTAAAATCACACAATGGTGTTGAAATCAATGCTTCGTTAATCCTTGAAACACACTGTCATCAATCATCAAAAACCACAAAAAGGTATCAAAGCTAGTATTTCTATCATTGCTACTCAAGATTTTAAACATGTGTTTAATTACCTTATCATAGTCATCCACCAGTTTCAAGCATTGTTTGTTAGTGGGATCTATTTTTACATAGTTTCCTTTGCAGCTTCTTTTAAGCGACTGCAAACAAGAGTTTCAAGAAAATGTTTTCAATTGACAAGTAGTTACATTGTAGCGGAGAACAGATCAGAGAAAAATTCAATATACCTCATAGAGTTCGTCAGAGATCAATCCCATTCCATGAGCATATGGAATCCTATGACTAAAATCACTACAAGAATTTGTTACCGGGTTTCCAAGAACATAACCCTGTTGGTACAAAAGATTGTTTCATGTTAAAAAGTTTTGATGAACAAATGAGTAAATATATTGATGAACCTTGAGATTGATGGGAGGTTTGTAGCCTTGTTCATTTCCTGCGGAATGGTAATGTATAAGACCAAAGTATAGGGCAGATGGAATTTGGGGGTTGATTTTTATTGACAACAAAAATTAATAACAAACCTATTGAAATATGTTGAACAATGGCTGGAACAATCATACCGGCGTAAGAATCTCCGGCGACAAAGAGAGGATTTGACGCAAACTCTGGATGCTTTACTAACCACTGCAACAACAACAAAGCAATCGAAAAGATTTTATATATGCTTACACTTTTCAACAAAACACTCTGAAAATGCTTCAAGAAAACAAAAGACCTTTTGAAGAAACTCATAGGCATGTTTTGCTTCTTCGGTGGCACTAGGCTTCTCATCAAGAGGAATTTTTGAGTAGGAGAAACCAGCTCCAACAGGTTGATCCAAGAATATAATGCTAGCTTCCTAAAATAATCAACAATCTTGAAACCGGTAAAACCGGAAAACAAAAAAAACACAATCCTAGCTATAGTTACCTTAGTCCAAGAATATGAAGTGGAGACAAGAGAAGGTAAACCTCCATTGTAACCCTCGGTCTTGAAAGTCAAAGGCCCTGCAAATCGTTGTTGGTTTTGATAAACTCTCAATCCTAAAGATGTAAACATGTCTTTCTTTTTCATTTGAAATTACCGTTTTGGAAAGCAAAGGCAGTCATAGCAGAGCAAGCAGGTCCTCCACTTAACCAAATGAGAAGAGGGTCTTCTTCAGGATTGTTCTCTGATTTGACGAAGTAGTAGAATAGCTGAACTTTCTCTTCTTCACCAACACCAATGTAGCTTTTCAATAGATTCAAAGATCTTAAAAGTGTCATTATGTTGTGTAATTTAATAACAATGAATCTTGAAAACCAGAGGAAGAGCCGGAGGAAACAAACCCGGTTTCGAGGTGAAAAGGAAGAGGACCTTCGTAACCGGGAAGATGAGTAACCACAGATCCTGAATCTACACTACGTTGACTACTCAAGAGGATCAGCTGAAGCAAAAGAAGAACCTTCAGTTTCCATGCTCTACACATTCTTGATTATAAACTTTTCTTGGTTTCCTCCTCCCAAGGCTGGATAAAATAACCGTACTGATCAAATAGAACTAGTGTTTCTTTCTTGTTTTTGTTTTGATGCCTATTCGTCTCTCTAGCATTTCTTCTTCGTTTTCTTTTTATTCATCATACTTAAACCAGAGACCATTCTCTGTTGACTTTTTTTTTGGGTTTATTTATGTTGGATCAGATCCACGAGAGGAGTATTTAATTACGTTTAACAATGTAAAAATAAGATTGTTAACGAGATTCCCCCTTTTCTCATCTTGTCGTTTAATTTACTATATGATAAAAAAAAAAGTTGTTTATGAGAAAAATTCTATGAATCATACTCATGCCTTTATTATCCATTGATGCTACAGATTGAGAAGAGAAAATCCTGATTTATGTGGTCCTCAGAGGATAGTATGAGATTCTTGGGTTAACCAAAAACAAAAGAGGGAAAAGTTTGATATTTATCGGAAAAGCTGACTATTTAGACACCAAGTGTTGGAGCCTATTACTATAGACTCACAAAGAATTTGTAATGGTCTAAATATACACCAACTTATATAAAACATCACACAACATCACAATTTATAGTATTTCGGTCTAAATCATCAAACCGTTAACTGATGTTAATTTTTTCGTGAGAATTGCTGATGTTGCATTGTTGTGCTGGACTTTGATGCCATGTCCGTATCCACATCATTTTTTTGGTTGGGCCATACCCAATATTGATGGGTTAAAGCCCAAATTTAATAATTAAACCAAAGTTTTAGACCGAAAATTGAACATGAACCAGTTTTGTCTTCCCCAATAAAGCATAAACCAACCGTTAACTCATTACAAAGGGAACAATAAATCTTTCAAGGACAGTCTCGCTCAGTGTCTTCTTCATCCACTGAAAATCTGAATCCTCTGAACTCTCCTCGGCTTCATCATCATCAACATCTCCAGGAATGAATGGATCACTAGCCCCTTCTTCTATGAAGATATCAACAAAAAAATATCCACTTGCAAGCTTCATTCATCCTCTAGATGTTTTTGCTCAATGTCTCCAGAACCGGATCTGAGAAAATAGAGGCTCGAGAAAATAAAAAAATGGGAACCTTCAATATAATTATGAATTATGAATAAATATAATAAAAAAAACATTCTCATTCAAATGACTTTAGGTATCCAAAACCAGTTGATAAAACAGAAATTTCTCTAAAATACTTAAGAAAATAAATAACAAGCAATCTAAATAATAAATCTATTAATCTTAAGATGACAAAGAAAAAAATATTTAAATATATTATTGCCATGAACAATAAGGTTTTTGAGTGAACAATAATCCATTTTTTACTCGATTGTGAACATTAACCATTTTTGTATGCACAGTAACAAAAAAAATTGGCAAAAAATGGGGCCCAGGAGAAATCATTCATCTCTCCACCATGGCTTTTTATCTCGTATCGGTTCATATGGAAGCTTCCACCACATCCTTCCAATCGTTACAGTTGAATCTAACTCATCCCGCACAGTTTCAATGATGGTTATTGGTCTGACATGGCATCAAAATCCATCACAACAACGCCACGTCAGTAAATCTCACGGAAAATTAACATCCGTTAATGGTTTGATGATTTAGACAAAAAATACTATAGATTGTGATGTCGTGTGATGTTTTATATAAGTTGGTGTATATTTAGACCATTATGAATTATTTATGAGTCTATAGTCACAGACTCCAATACTTGGTGTCTAAATATGCAGTTCCTTTATTTTTAGATGCTTGATTTACAATGAAATAGTGCATTTGTATATGTAGACGTGTAGTATGCTGTAGTGGCTCAAAATACAAGTGTTACAGAGATTGGCCGCGTATCCACCTCTTAAACATCATGAAGCTTTCATCTGGTTTATAAGTTGCAACGTGTCCTCCTCCCTACAAAATTAAACGAAGTTCATCAATTGTTTATAAAAAATGTAGCAAACAACATTTGATGACAAACCAAAGAAAAAGGGACTTGCTTTGACAGTGGCAAATGTCATATTGTTGGCATAAGTCCTTGTGTATCCAAGTACTTGGTTATCAAGAAACCATGGCCTCTGATGTAACTGAGTACGTCACAAAAAATAGAATGGTTCGGGAATTTCTTTTGAATTAAGCGAAGGTCGATCAAGAGATCTTTTGTATTTATGAGTATGTCGATGCCTAAGTAGGTCGATGTCTTACAAGTGTAATCCCCTCCCTTTCTTATGCCTTTCTACATCTATTTATAGCGATGACAAAACTAGAGTTCCGCCCGGACGTCTCTATCGAGCGGGTCGATCGATGTCGTCTCCTCTTTGGTGTAAAAAGGATGTTGGCCTTATTCGTTCTAGACGTGGTCGAATCTTTTCATTCTGGGGAAATGTCACTTTCGTTGGTCGTCGTGGTTAGCAGAAGGTATGGACGTCGATTCAGGATCCACGCCTCGTTTCGCGAGCTGTCATTGAGAGGTCTTTGTCATTGGTTCTGTAATCGAGGTTCTGTCGATAGTAACAAGGTCGACGTCCCTGGGCTTCGAATTCGTTCTACTGTTATTTCGGGCTTGGGCCTCAATCAATTGAGCTTCTCTTAAGTTGGTGGGCCGTGCGCGGCCCGTATCCAACCGCCTCCATTCATCAGTTATTGAGTAATTGAGAGATCTGATCCAAGCTTGTGTTCCAAGAAAAGGTACCACCATATCATGATCACCACTATATATCAGTGACCTATAAATCCCTTTGACGCTATTGTTTTGATGATATGGTACACTGCTCTTTATGTCTTTCTCATAAGCCATATCCGATCGCATCTCCTCCATTTCCCTATACTTCCCTGCAGAATATATGTATATGTATTAGACGATGAAACCTATGTATATGTGTGTAAGTATGCAGTATGACATACTTTTACCACATGGAGTGCTTTGGGTACATCTTCATCATTTGCCCAATAATCACATAGCAAAAGCCGATATGTCTGTAAGATTGCATAGGTGTTTCGTTATAGAGTATCCATTTTTGTAGCTGAATCAAGATCAATATTGTTTTTGCTTACATGGCAATCAGGAATTGGAAGAGAAAGATCTGAGTACTGAACAAGTCTCCTAAGATCTCTTCTTCCAATATGTTCTTTTGAAAAAGGGTTCGGCGATGCTAAATCACACAGTGGCACCAAAATATGTTCTTGATTTATCCTTGAAACACACTGTTACAAAGTCCCGAATTAGTCTCTAAATAATACCAATAAGGTTTCATTAGTCAGAACTTAAATTTTACCTTATCATAGTCATCCATCAATTTCAAGCATTCTGTGTTACTAGGATCTACTTTTACATAATTTTCTATGCAGCTTCTTTCCAGAGACTGCAAACAAGAATTTTAAGAAATTAATTCAATTTAGAAAACGATTTCATGATGGTGGATAAAACATCACATAAAAATTCAATATACCTCATAGAGCTCGTCAGAGATCAGTCCCATTCCATGAGCATATGGAATCTTAGAGTTACCATCTATGTCGTCGTTTGTTACCGGATTTCCAAGAACATAACCCTGTTGGTACAAGAAAATTCTCCCAAATAAGCTATGTTATAAATTTCTGATGAACAATTGAGTAAACATATTTATGAACCTTAAGATTGATTAAAGGTTTGTAGCCATGTTCATTTCCTGCGTAACGGTGATGCATAAAACTGTGAAGTGGTTAAGTAGTAAAACCAAAATCTAGATTAGGAAAAAATGATTATAAATGACAACAAACCTAAAGAGATCTCTTGAACAATGGCTGGAACAACTATACCGGAGTAAGAATCTCCGGCAACATAAAGAGGATTTGAGGCAAACTCTGGATGCTCCACTAGCCACTGGAACAGCCACAACAATCATAAAAATTAAAAAGATTAGACTAGATCATTTTCATAAATCTAAAGTATGCTTCAAGAAAAAGATCAAAAGACCTTTTGAAGAAACTCATAAGTCTGTTTTGCTTCTCCTGTGTCACTAGGTATATCAGAAAGAGGAGTTTTGAGTAAGAGAAGCCAGTCCCAACAGGTTGATCCAAAAATATTATACTAGCTTCCTGAAATATCAACGATCTTGAAACCGATAAAACCAAACAAGAAAACACAAGACTAGATATAGTTTTGTGATGCTAAATGTTTTTTGATGGAGTCACCTTTGTCCAGGAATATGTGATATACTCACCTTGGTCCAAGAATATGAAGTGGAGACAAGAGAAGGTAAACTTCCATTATAAACCTCAATTTTGAAAGTCAAAGGCACTGCACTATGCTGCTTTAGAGACCCAATAAGAGTTGAATAATTTTTACATAAGTTTGAAATTACCGATTTCGAAAGCAAGGGCAGAGATAGCAGAGCAAGCAGGTCCTCCGGTTAACCAAACAAGAAGAGGGTCTTCTTTAGGATTGTTCTCTGATTTGATGAAGTAGTAAAAAAGCTGAACTTTCTCTCCCTCACCAACACCAATGTAGCTTTTCATAAGAAACAAATAATATGTACAAGATGTAACTCAGATTTGATAGTAATGAATGTTGAAAAAACAGAGGAAAGACAGACCCAGTTTCAAGGTGGAAAGGAAGAGGACCTTCGAAACCAGGAAGATGAGTAACCACAGAGCCTGATTCAACACAATGGTGAGTCAAGAGGAGGACTTGAAGCAGAAGAAGCAACTTCATACTCCATGCTTCACACATTCTTGATTATAGCTCTTCAACAGAACAGACAGTTTCCCAAAGCTGGCCAAAATAACCAAACATCAAATGGAGTTCCCTTTGTTTCTCTCGTTTGACTTGATTTTTTAATATAATATGATTATGGTGTCCATCAGATCCACGAGAGTATTACTTAATAATGCTAAATATGTATTAATACACTTCCTCTTACTCTCACCTTACTAAATTATTTACAACAAATCACGATCCTGTCCCCTAACTGAGAAGGAGAAGTTCGTAGTTTTAGTTTGGTTTAAAACTCGTATGTTTTAGTATATATAAGCATCTGATGATGTTGAAACAAAATATGACAAAAGCATACAAATAATGAAAATGCTGNATTAATACACTTTCTCTTACTCTCACCTTACTAAATTATTTACAACAAATCACGATCTTGTCCCCTAACTGAGAAGGAGTTTCGTAGTTTTAATTTGGTTTAAAACTCGTTATGTTTTAGTATATATAAGCATTTGATGATGTTGAAACAAAATATGACAAAAGCATACAAATAATGAAAATGCTGAAACAAAAATGTATGTTATTCGGGCCAAGCCGACTCACAAGACCAAAGATCAAAGGCAGATTTTATAATGTTTGCAGTGACTATAAATACTATTATTAATTAAGTATCAGAGCTAGTCTTCGTCGTCAGAATTAGCGAATGTGATCTTTGTAGCCTTTGGAGCATCAGCTGATATTTCTTTGAAATGAGCTCCGTACANCTATTTCTTTGAAATGAGCTCTGTACAATTTTGATTCCTGCCAAAACAAAACATACATCACAATCTCTCCAAATAAAGAAGAAGCAAAATTTGTGTGGGAGAATCAAAAATGTGATTTTCGAAGAAATGTCTAAGGCTTCAAAAAGGTAAATTTCTAAAGCATTTATAAGACATTTCTAAGGCTTATAAAATTTCTAAAGTATTTCTAAAATATTTCTAAGGGACTTCTAAGACAATTCAAAAGTATTTCTAAGGCAATTTTAATGTATTTCTANATATTTCTTTGAAATGAGCTCCGTACAATTTTGATTCCTGCCAAAACAAAACATACATCACAATCTCTCCAAATCAAGAAGAAGCAAAATTTGTGTGGGAGAATCAAAAATGTGATTTTTGAAGAAATCAAACCTTTTTCTTTACATGAGTGCCAAACTTCAAAAGATCAGCAGGCACGACTTGTCCAGCTTCCCTGAGAACATTAACAAGTTCTCCGGCAAGACCCTGAAAGAGAAAGACAATAATATTTGAATGGTTTCAACATTTCTCAAAGAATCTATGAGAGTGTTTTGAGATTTAAACCTTGTTCTGTTGTGTGAAGAACGTGTGTGCAACACCCTTTTTACCCGCTCTTCCTGTTCTCCCGATTCTGTGGACATAATCCTCTGTTGTTAGCGGGAAACTGTAGTTGATCACAGCTTCCACGTCTGGGATATCGAGCCCTCTTGCTGCTACATCAGTAGCTACCTGCAATGTATAATAAATATTAGTTTCAAAACCAGCCAATGTACTATATCAGTAATGGCGTTGCGGAATACTAAGGAAACATACCAACAACGGGCAAGATCCTTCTTTGAACAATGATAAAGATCTGGTACGTTCATTCTGTGCTTTGTTTCCATGTATAGAGACAGCTTTCCAACCTCTATCATAGTTATGTTAACGATTAGAATCAATGCAGTTCATGAGCAAATCATCAAAGATTTTTGCTTCTTTGTGTATTTGCGTATTTGTTTTGTTGAGGTGATTTTGGGAAAAGATCAAACCTTTGCTGAAGAAAACGCTCTAGACGTTCAGCTTCCACCTTGTATAAGGCAAATACCAAAACCCTGTTCCTGTAAATACCAAAACTCATGGTATTAGTAATGGTGAAAACGAAAGATCAGGTAAACTGATTGAAAATTGAGTGGCAGAATTACTTTTTAGATTTATGGTATTTTTCTAGTAAAGCAATGAGACGCTGATCACGGGCACGTTCGTCCAAGACCTGCATTTGTAACCAAACCGAATACCTGTTAATAAGAGTGTGACTTGGACAAAACAATTCTCGCTCTGGGAATCATCACAGAAAACATACCTCAACGATTTGCAGAACATCGTGGTTGGCAGCTAAGTCTACAGAACCTATGACTACCTGAAATAAATTTTGACTGACCGTTGGGAAAAACGAAACAACTCGCAAGTGAGAAAGATAAACTGCGGAGGAAAACAGACCTTGACTGGGTTTGGATCCATGAATTCCTCAGCCAATTTGTGAACATCTATAGGCCAAGTTGCGCTGAACATAACCATCTGACGAACTATAAAACAGATAAGAAAGAAGACAAATTTTCAATAAACTTTAGCAGAATCCAACAAGATGCATGAGTTGGTTCCTTAAAGGGTGAGAATGCTAGGTGAAATGTGATAATACTAGCACTTGCCTTTATTCGTCTTGCTCAATATAAACCTGACTGGCTCCTCGAAACCCATATCAAGCATTCGATCCGCTTCATCCAATACCTGACATGTAGGAACTTATGTTACCGTCTAATAACTCAGGACGTTTCATTATAGGATCCTAAGAAGCCAAGTCAAATAACATAAAAGATGTTCAGTTGCTTACCACAAAGGAAACATCAGAGAGACGAAGCTCATTAGACTCAATCAGGTCTCTCAAACGACCAGGCGTACCAATGACAATATCCTAAAAGACAGGATTAGCAAAAATGTCATTTGATCAATCCGCAAAAAAACACCTGATAAAAAGAACATGATATAAAGTCTTACAACTCCAGATCGAAGTGCAGTAATTTGAGGCCTTTTGGAGGTTCCACCATACACACAAATCGTGTTCAACCCACACGGCTCTCCAGCTTCAGTCAAAACATCCGAAATCTGCCAAAATCACAAAAACAAACACAATGTTAAGACATTCTTCCACACTCTCCAATTCCACATAAAACCACAATGATCAAATCAGTCTATTACATACCTGAACAGCTAACTCTCGTGTAGGAGAAAGAACAAGACAAGTAGGATTCTTTGATCCTTTACCATTATTCTTATTCTTTTTCATCATATGCATAATCGCAGGTATTCCAAAAGCCAATGTCTTACCTAAACACCCCAAAAATCATAAAGTTTCAATTTTTCAACACCAATTTCAAAACATTCAAGCTGAAATCACAAACACAGAACAATCACTAACCTGAGCCAGTTCTTGCAATCCCAATAAGATCACGACCATCTAACAAAAATGGCCACGAATGTGACTGAATCGGAGATGGTTTCTCAAAAGTCTTGCAACATTTCAAAACATTCTCAGGCAATTTAGCTTGAGCAAAAGATGTTAAAGCTACATACTTTGCTTCCTCAACACCTTTTCCTGTAACCACAACCTTTTGCTCACCATTACTACTCACATCCAAAACCTCCTCAGATTTAGCCTTCTTCTCAGGAACATCATCTTCAACAATTTCATTCTTACTCTCCTTCTTCTTCTTCTCTTTCTCCTCTCTCTTACGTTTCTTTTTCTTCTCTTTATTACTCAACTCCTCTTCTTCTTCACCATTATTNATTACTCAACTCCTCTTCTTCTTCACCATTATTAGTGACCACCTCTGCTTGAGCTACTTCAACCTCCTCTGATTGTTTGTTCTTCTTGCTCTTCTTCTTCTTCTTCTTGTCTGTAATGGGACTCTCGACGGCGGTTAAAGGGTCGCCGGAGACGGGAAGGTCTTTGGTTTTTCCAGCCATTTTTGTATGTTGTTGTGTTTGCTGGAAACGGCCGAGCGAGAGTCATTTGCAAAGTTTAGGTTTTTAGGGTTTTAAAGCACTGGCAAATTAATTGTTTTGGAAATTGCAATTTGGGTTGGATATTTTAGTTATTACTTAAAAAGGTGCTAAAGTTCTGATTTATTAAGTTTTTGTCAACAAACTCTTATCGCTTCTGAACAAAAAAATTGATTT
>OVAP01005661.1:2751-12766 GCA_900406295.1 Aurinia saxatilis
GACCCTAGATCACATAGCGAATGCTCAAAGCGGTAAGTCAAAATCGAACAATCGAGAACAAAACTGTCTGGATCGGGTAGCTTTTCTGGCATTCGGTTCAAGATAACAACACTAACGGCTGTCCCAATCATCATTGTGCTCTCTTCCACGCTCACATTGCTGGACACCATCCTTTTGAAGAAACGTCTGAGTGCTGGAGATGTATCAAGTGCCTCTTTCAATGGTTGTTCTACAACAAGATTGTCATAGATTGCCTTGAACCGTTCCTCTTCACGTTGTCTCCTTGTTTTCTTATGTGGTTTTGGATAAGGGACATCTGGCTTCTAAACGCGTTCATTTGCTTGTGAAGTGTCCTTGGTTGGTGTAGGAACGAGTTTGGTGGGAACGGTTGAGTTGGTGGCTGATTTTGCATTTTGTTTGTCGGAAACAGCCTCTGTCTGCGAGGGGTATCGATCGACACCAAGGGTGGTGTCGATCGACACTCCGTCTGTGTCGTGCACTGGTTGGGCATCTCTCGACATGCGTCCGTCGTGAACGTCGATACTGGGCGGTGTCGATTGACACCCAGGCTGGTGTCGATCGACACCATCCTGCTGAACAGGTAAGTCCGAGATTTCTTCCTCTTTTTCACCAAAATTCACCATTTCTTGCCCGGTTTGACCCCTGGAAAGATTCTCAACCTTCCTACCACTTCTCAATGTATCATACAAGAAAACATCGACCTAACAGATCCCACAAGATGCGTCGGGATTGGAGAGGACCTTGACGCCAACATTCGCGACCAACTGGTCGATTTCCTCAGAGCTAACGTGTCGACATTCACCTGGTCGACCAACGATTATCGATCCCAGAATAACCTGCCACGAACTCAACGTGGATCCGACTTACCGGCCCACCAAACAAAAAGGGCGAAAACTCGGCAACGAGCCAGCAGAGGCAGTAAATGCTGAACTACGTCGACATACAGAAGCCGGGTCCATCAGTGAGTTTAAATATCTGGAGTGGCTGGCAAACCCTGTCATGGTGAAGAAAAAGAACGACAAATGGTGCGTCTGCGTCGACTTTACTGATCTCAATAAAGCATGCCCCAAGGACAGTTTTCCACTGCCTCACATCGACCGACTAGTCGAGGCCACGGCCGGAAACGAGCTCTTGTCATTCATGGACGCTTTCTCCCGATATAACCAGATCCTCATGCATCCCGAAGAAAGTGAAAAAACTGCCATCATAACCGATTTAGGGACGTACTGCTACAAGGTCATGCCTTTCGGCCTAAAAAATGTTAGAGCTACCGACCATAGGTTAGTCAACAAGATGTTCGCTAGCAAATTGGGCAAAACAATGGACGTCTACATCGACGACATGTTAGTTAAGTCCACCTTGGCTCGCAATCATGTCGAGCACCTTCGCGAGTGCTTCCAAACTCTCAATCAGTACAACATGAAACTCAACTCTACCAAATGCTCGTTCGGTGTCACATCAAGGGAATTTTTGGGTTACATTGTCACCCAGCGCGGCATCGAGGCAAATCCGTTGATGATTGAAGCAATCCGAAAACTGCCTTCTCCCACGACGACCAAGGAAGTCCAAAAACTCACCGGTCGAATCGCCTCCCTAAATCGATTCATCTCACACTCAATTGTCAAGTTCCTGCCGTTCTACCAACTCCTGCAAAACAACAAACATTTTGAATGGAGCCCCGAGTGCGAATCCACCCTTCAGCAGCTCAAAGAGTATCTCACTTCGTCGGTACTCTCAAAACCAGAGAACGGCGAAACACTACTACTCTATGTCACGGTCAGTGTATCTGCTGTTTGCAGCGTCCTAACAATTGAAGACCGCGGCGAACAACAGGCCATCTTTTATACGAGTAAATTGTTTGATGGCGCCAAATCGCGATATACCGCCCTTGAGAAACTCGCATTCGCAGTGGTAACCGCATCCCGCAAACTTCACCCATACTTCCCAACCCACACGATCGCGGTCCTCAGTAACCACTCGCTCTGGTCAATTCTCCACAGCCCAACCCAATCAGGCCGTATGGCCAAATGGGCCGTCGAGCTGAGCGAATACCATATTGAATATCGTGGTCGCACAAGCGCTAAGTCTCAAGTACTCGCTGAGTTCCTCATATAGCTCCCTCTCGACGATTGCCCACGCAAAATCAGCACAACTTGGACGCTGCACGTCGACGGTTCATCATTTCACCACGGGTCAAGAATCGTAGTCTGTCTCTCATCCCCAACCAGTGAAGTCCTCGAACAGTCTTTCCGACTAGCGTTTCAAGCGTCCAATAATGAGGCCGAGTATGAGGCCCTCATAGCTAACCTTTTCTTGTCCGCAAGCAACAATTAAAAGGCAAGTCGAAAGAATAATTTGAAAGTGGCAACTCAAAGCTATCAAGATGAAATTCTTAAACATTCCAAACCAATTCGAAGTAATGCTAGCTTTTCATTAGGGAAGTTTCTAGTCATCGAGCTTAAGCAAATATAGCAAAGTCGCCTAAGACGATTAAACTAAGCTCCAACAAGGTTCAAATCAACTTCCCTTTTGACATTCATTACATGTATGCGTGCGGTCTCAAGGATGGACAATTGATCAACAAGTTTGGCATGGTAAGGAGAAAGGATTAAATGATTTGTAATGGGGGTTAAATACTTCGTGACTTGTCCCAAAACAAGCACAACTCATTATTTAAAATCCCTTGAGAAAAGATGTGTTGATATTACGAGCTTTATTGCATTCTACCCGGTCCCAACTCTCAACAACACACATTCTCTAAACCTCTCACTTTCTTTTGATTCTTTTTCCCTTCCTCAATACGACTAACCACCTAGAGAGCTTTAACTTATCATGATCTAGCCTTTTCTTCCACTCTTTTCAATCCCTTTCTTTTCTATTTTTCACTTAGCTCTTGGGTTTTCACCATTTTTAGCTTACAAGGGGTTTACACTTTTGTGTTTTTGACTTTTTTGGTGGGTATAGACTTAGTTTGGTGCTCTCTCTCTAGGGGTTTTTTGGTAAACACTTGGGATTCCTCAATCTCATTGTCATTTTGGCTTAATCCTCACCTTTTTCACACTCTTTCTTTTTCTCTCACCCCCCAAACTTACTTTAAACCCTCACTCTTTCTTTTATCAACCATTTTCAAATCCACAATCTCACAAGCTACTAACAATTTCCCAACTCTCCTAGATTAGCCAATGTGACTAATGATTAATGGAAGAAAGGTACTCATCACTTCAATTTTCAAGAGATTTTAAACATGATTATGCAAGTGTGAAAATGTCTACCACACAAGAGTAATGTTGGCTTGAAAGGAGGTTAAGGTTTTTTGGGGTAGGGGTTAATAACCAACCTTAAAGATGAAGGTGTCTAACCAAGTCATTTAAGAGTCGCAAAGAGGATAAGATGACTTGATTATTTTGAGTTTATCCACAAGTAGATCAAGAAGCCATAACAAGAACATTAGTCAAAATTAAGTTCAAATAAACTAGGGGAAGCTTTCAAATCCACTTGCATTCACAAAGCTAGAAGCTTAGACGATATGATTGAGATGCAAATAGCAAGTCTTTCGAGATTCCTAGCGAACAACTAGCACGACTAAACAATTGATCGAGCAAGTTTAAGAATCTATCATTTATAAGCAATCTCATCATCGTTCCCTCATGATTTATGCAAATGCAATCCTAAATTATACAAACAAAATGACATGAAATTATATGCTAAAGGAAAAATTCTTTTTGTTTTTTCGAAATTTTTTAAATCTTTTATGAATTTTAACAATATACAATGCAATGCATGAAAAGGAAAAACAACAAAACCAAAATGATCATTAGCTACTAGGTCCCTCCCCCAAACATAAACTTTGCTTGCCCTCAAGCAAACAAAATCAAAGAATAGAGAGGAGACCAATAACAAGAAAATATGCAATGAAAAATATGAAATGGTATATACAATGGTGAAGAATTTGGTACCTCAATTGGATCCAAATGAGCATTGTGGCTTTGTTTTGTTGATGAAATGATGAAAAATTTGGTTTGTTGGCGTTTTACTTGCTTGTCCTCTCGGTTGTCTGGCCTTGTGGCCAGTAAATTGGGCGTCTCTTCCTATCCATAACGGCAAATGACTCTGTTATTCTTTCATTAGAAAGCTGACTCATGAGGCTAGCTCCTTCTGAAAATTTGGCTCCAAAATGCTAAGGGAATGTCTCCAAATCATTGTTTCAATCAGACCGCGTTGTCTGGACCTTCCGACTATAGTCCCCCAAACTACTCCATTCGATCCACCAAATTGGCAAGATCATAAACCAACACCCGAAAATCCACAGACCTGAAAAGACCTCAAAGATCGCAGTAGAAAATAAAAATTGTATGTACAAAGATAGGCATGGGAATATCTCCCAAGTGTGCTTGTTTAACGTCACTAGCTTGGCGGATTTAAAAGGATACTAGGTGGATGAGGAGGGAAGAGAACCGTCTTTCATGGGAGGTCCTCTATCATTTAGCTTCATATTGAAAGCCTTAACCATGGAATTATTGACAATGCCCGAATCAATCTCTGTTTTACCCGGTTCTAGTATGATCATTACCGTAGCAAAAGGCTTGGTTCCACCTCGAGCCTTGACCTTGCATTTAAGTTTCCCATCAATGCTCTTCATGGCTTTAAAGGTAAAGGAGGGATGGCTTGGTTCATGTGGCACACATTTAGCTTTCATACCCGTGATTCCCATTCCCGCCTGTCACGCGGGTGACCCGGGTTCGATCCCCGGCAACGGCGCCATTTTGAACAAGACTTTTGGTGTCTAGCATTCAAAACTTTTCGCTAAGCACAACTTACTTAAGTAGTTGTAGTATAGTTTAAGGGTCAATCCACTTGAGAGAAGGATTAACGCGATAAGCACATCAAATCGTAAGTAAGCTAAAGCAATCAAAGGTGTTTGGTTTCAAATTCAATCCTAAAAAATTCATTAATCAAGTGAACTTTTAAGCAATAAACAAGACTAGCAATAAAAAGCAAGCAAGAACACAAAAAACAATCTTAACGGTTTAAGAAATCAATTAAAACAAGCATTGCCAATGAGTAATGGCAACATTGACCAAGGGTCACTAGTAATTGACCTTGTGGGGGTTAATTTTGCAAACAATAAGCACAATCCTAGGCAAAGGACCACTAATATATAGATTAACCTAAATCCCTTTGGTGTTAATCCCTTTGAAAGTCATTAATTTGACTAATTTCCCAATTGTCAAATCAATGAAATTCAAGGAAGAAAACTCAAGCCCAATCAATCACTAAGCATCTTGACTCATTTCCCAGTGGCCAAGATGACAAAGCAAAATATTTGTTCATTCAAGCATTTCATCTAACACCTTTTGGGTGTGAAAATGACTAACATCTATTCCTAGGTGATCAAAGTAGAAATAGCATTAAGCTTACAAGATGCTTAAGGAGTCCTTAATACTAACCCCACAACGCAAGATCCATCACTAATTACCCCTAATTTACCATACTCATTGATCAATAGAGAAACTACTCACACATAACCATAGAAACAAGAGAAATTGAAAGATAAGACATGATTAAAGATGAGATTAATAGTTTGTCAAACAAAAAATCAAGTCTTTGAATCTGAAAAAGGAAGATCTAAGAGGATTACAAGAGAGCTTAGGGTTTTGTTTTTGGTAAAGCGTATCCTCTAAAATAAACAATAAAAAGGGTATTTATAGGTAAAACCCGGAAAAGTCAACAAAATTACGAAAGTTAACAAAAACTGAGGGAAGGGGGAAAAATGTCGTTGGCATCGGGTCCCCACATCGGGTGTGACCCGATGCCAACGACATAGGGAACCATCATATTTGGACCCAAAAATGCATCCGGCATCGGGTCCCCACATCGGGTGGTACCCGATGCCAGGAGCATGATCATCAAATCTTGTCTTCTCTTCTCTCTTTGCTTGATTCTTTGCTTGTTTGCTCATCCCTTGATCCTCATGCATCCATTCCAAGTCTCCATCATGTCCAAATATCTCAAGAAGTACCTAAAACATTCAAATATGCTATGCGAATGCAAGTCTAAGTTCTAAATGCAAGCCGAAATGCATAATGTAACTAAATGCAAGACAAACTATCGATAAATGAGGCAAAAATAGAATAAATGAATGCAAAACAAAGGTGAAAACAATCCCAAAATGCAATACATCAAAATCGGGGCTACGTCTGGCAAGAGGAATCGGATTCAAGCACATCGACGCCTTCTGCGGCTCCAGCTTGTCGCTAACCAGTTCAGTAGCGTCTACGAAGCCAAAGACGAGAGCATGGACGCTTACCTCAGCATATTAAAGACGCTAGCTAAGGAATTTATACAGTTCACCCTAACCAAAATCCAATGTGGTGATAACACCTCGGCTGATGCCCTCGCAGCTTTTGCTTTGATCTCAGACCCAACACAGTGTCGCATCATTCCGGTTGAAAGCATCGACCAGCCAAGCATTGAGCTTAGCAAGGGAGTCTGCATCATCGATGGCAACGATGACGGCCTAGACGACACCTTAGAATTACACGAGCCTTTTCACGTCGAGGATGGAAACAACCTCGTCAACTGGCAGGACGAGATTTGTAACTACATCGACAAAGGTATTGCCCCAGCCAACAGATGGGCAGCCCGTCGCCTATGGATGAAATCTGCCCGATACGTCGTGATGGATGGCATGCTTTACCGCTGGAGCGCGACAAAAACCCTGTTTTACTGCATAAATGGTTCAGAAGCACGACGAGTGATGGAAGAAACCCACTCGGGAGCCGGAGGCAATCACTCGGGAGGTCGTGCCCTTGCCCTAAAAATAAGAAGGCATGGTTTTTTTTGGACAACCATGCTCGCCCACTGTGAGAAATTTGACGCCGAATTCCGCTCTTGCCAAAACCACGCCCCTTTTATCAATGCCCCACTGAACTCCTACAAACGACAATCGCGCCCTACCCATTTATACGGTGGGCTATGGATATAGTCGGCCCATTGCCTCGCTACCGTCAAAATCGCTTCCTCCTCGTCATGACTGACTACTTTTCTAAATGGGTCGAGGCCTACACTAAAATCCATGCAAGCGATGTCCAGAAATTCGTCTGGAAAAACATTATCTGCCGACACGGCCTGCCTCATGAAATTGTCAACGACAACGGCACCTAGTTCACATCAGATATCTTCACGGGGTTCTGCGCCAAATGGAAATGGCCAGGCCGAAGCCACAAACAAAACTACCATCAACAACCTGAAAAGATGCCTCGAAGATAAAAAGGGTCTGTAGGCCGAGGAGCTCGACGGCGTGTTATGGTCACATCGCACGACCCCACAATGATCCATAGGGTAAACCCCATTCTCGCTCTCACACGGCCTCGAAGCCATGTCGCCAGCAGAAGTAAGCCTACCTGGTCTCCGGTGCACCAAGTTTCCGTAACACCCGGACACGAACGACCAGATGTTACAAGACAACCACGATCTAATTGAAGAGCACATAGACACCGCCTTCCTCCATATACAAATTTCCAGCAGCTCGCCGCAAAATACTACAACAAACGGGTTAAGGGTCGATTCTTCAGCGAAGGCGACCTCGTCCTGCGTAAAGTTTTCGCCAACACTTCTGAAGTTAATGCTGATAAACTCGGCATCAAGTGGGAAGCCCGCTACCAGATCTCGAAGATTTTCAAACCAGGTGTCTTCAAGCTCTTGACGTTAGCCGGTGAAGCCATTCCACGCACATGGAATTCGATGAACCATCGACGTTTCTACTGCTAAAAAAAAACACAACCTACCAGACATATCACAATTTCTAGCACGCATGATCGTTAAATACTAATGTAACATGTGAACTACGATTGGCTTGATCCCGATTCCTCGGGTACATAGGCAGCCTCACGGCACAGCTTTAACAAAAAAAAAAATTTTATCTCGGATCACACAAAATTATACATAACGAGCACGGTGCTCCAACGGCAGGCCGAGCCTCGCTCCCTCCAAAATATCAAAAAAAAAAAAAAAAGCAAACACATTAAGCTAACAAGCAAGTCAAATCTCGCTCCTTTCAAAAATATTTTTGCACGAGTGCAATACTCTCGCAACCAATTGATAGTGATGATATTTTACCGNACAAGCAAGTCAAATCTCGCTCCTTTCAAAAATATTTTTGCACGAGTGCAATACTCTCGCAACCAATTGATAGTGATGATATTTTACCGCTTTTCGATATGATTTTTGGTGTTTTTATCACAGAAACTATTTGTTTTGAAACATAAACTACTGGATTTCACATTTTTCTGTTTGCAAAGTGTTTTTGTGAAAACAAAGCATTTTAGGTTGCAAAGGGGCATTTTCTACCAAATCCCATAAATCAACATTAGAAGTCCAGGCTCGGAAGAAGGAGATGTTCATTTTGGAATGAAGTGAGGAGTTAGGAAAATCAAGCCACGTGAGTATCTTTCACATGGGATTGGAATCGTGTCAATATTCCTCAGGAGTAAGAAGTTAAGTCCAAATTACTGAAGGCGTATCCAGAAGCCCACAAGACATGAAGGACCAATCGATCGGACCAGAGGCCCACCGATCGATCGAAGCCCATTTTGTCAAGAAGGTTCCAGAACAAATTCAGATATATACCGTTTCATTTGGGGAGATATTTATTTACGTTGAAAACTCAAGAGATATTGAATCTTCAGAAACGCGTTGAAAGATCACGGTTGATCGGTCATGATAGCTACGACCGATCGATCAATTGAAGATAATCACAAATATTTGGATTCATATCCAAATATTCCTCCTGATTCTTCTCGACCCTCTACTCAACCCTCTCCCCTATAAATATAGAAGACTGAAGGCCGAGAAAAACATCAGAAATTTCTCTAAAGCTTCAGGCATCCAAGCTTATAGTTTATCAGGTTTCTGAGTTTCTTTGTTTTCATTTGTTTTTATCATTGCTTCAAGGAAGAAGTCTGTAATCTCTGCATTTCCAGAAAAGCTATTCTGAACCCTTTTTAATACAAGCAATTTTCATTATGTTTATGTCTACTTTTGTTATGTCTGCGTAGTCTTTTAGTTAGGAATATGGTTTTGCTAGGTGGAATCATGGTTTGGTAGATAGGCAATAGAATTATATAATGAGTAGTTTATAGGTTTACTTTCATATCAATACTTAATTCAAATGATAGAATAAATCTGCTACTAATACACCACTTAGAGTAAGATATCCAGAACTTGATCGTGAAAGCTTTACTAGTTATAGTTTATTAGGATTTGATTACTTGAAGTTAATGCCTAGATTGATTGGTTGATCAGCCCATAGGATCTCTTTCTGAAAGGATATCTGTTAGAGTTAACTCGGATACCAATTGAACTAGACTAGCTAAGCCTAACCATAAGCATAGTTAGTTATTAGTGAAATCAACTATATAGCCTAAACTAGGATTTACATAATTACTACCCTGAATAAGTCAAACCGTGATCCTCTGATGCATTACCTGACTTCCTAACACCTTTTAATATTGAATTTTCTCACGTTTATTTTGTTTTAGCATTTCCAGGCATTGATCGATCGACCGCACAATCTACCATCGACCGAAAGATGTTTCAAATGATCGATCAGTTCATACGACCAATCGATCGTAACCAAAACCCATTTCCTTTTGCTGCTTAACTTGAGTGAAGTTGGACGTACTATTGTGTTACATCTGCTCTTTGTGGATACGATCCCTGTGGGGGTCGGATTCCACCCCCGAAGATCGATAGCATGAAAGGGTCGTGCAAGGCACTTAGCCCGCGGGACAGGCCATCTGGTCGGTTCCGTGGGCCAGAACTTCTACGAGCCCACATGACGAACCATCGGGTCTGATTTATGGACATTCACTCGATGGGTCCCAATCAGACCATCCAACCACCCAAGCTTAGCGGGTTACGTCCCCGTCTGACCCATAGACTATCCAGCCAACCCTCCCGGCCAGTTACGTCCTGGTCTGGTCCGCAGACCTTC
>OVAP01005662.1:0-12766 GCA_900406295.1 Aurinia saxatilis
AGCCAACAAAATGTTTATATGAGGTCAATATATTAACACATGCATGCATATTTACACATATGTAAAATATGCATCGAGACTATAAACAGGGTGTATCCACGCGGCCTCTTTCGTCAAAAACTTCAAATCAAGTGTAAAGAAAATAACAAAAAGTTATTGCCGAAGAATTATGAACCAGAACTCAAAACATGTGAAACCAAATATTATTTGTTCTTTGAAATTTTATACTGACTAATCATAACTAAAACGGTTGTGACCAAACAACAAGCAATCTGTTTTTGTGAATCTAAATTTTGAATCTAGATTTTTACATCTTCTTATATCGGAACCAGAACATATTTTATGGTTTTTTAAAATCTACTTGAACAACTGACCACTAAATTTTGCATGAAAGTTTTTTCAGTTGTGCTGTTGGTTCTAGACTAGACTATTTGTTTAAAGAAATATTATAACTTTGTGAGATAGTTCAGATTCTAGTTTGCCAATTCAAATTCATTCTAAAAGTTTCAATCACTGTATCAATTTGTTTTATTCACAAAAGTGTTCATGATGTCAAGACGCGTTATGACAATTAACCTTGTCATATTTTGTTTAAGTTTTCGACTAGTCCAAAGAAGTTTCTAAAGCTTATCTTTCAAGAAAGCTCTGAAGGAAAACATATGAATCTTGTGTTGAGTATACTACTTGTTTACTATATACTAAACTTCCTTGTTATTTCTCGTATCTTGATACTGGATAGACAAACAAACAAGAAACAGACAAAATCCAACTTAGCTGTTTTTTTTTTTGTGGTACCAAATATTTGTCTGGTTAGTTTTTTTTCTCCCACAATTCAATAAATAATATATTAAATTGGATTTCAATCTATACATATTGATACAATGATAACACTAACATATATCGGTAGACTATAAATTATTATATATGTTATAATTTTATAGATGTATTTTTATTATGTTTTTTAGTTGAAGTAAACGTATCATGGTGGCTAAACCCGTAAAGTTTGTTACACCTATAGTTCGATTTCTACTTATAAATCTCAGTACCTTAAGAGCATAGAGACATTGCTCAATTTTGATTTAATCTAATTAAATAAATAAAAATTAAATTATTAAATCTCTTAACCATTGTAAAAGAGACACATAGAGGCATATGACATAGAAGTATGTTTTAAATATCTTAAATCTCTCTCTCATCTCATTTTATATTTTTTATTATTAACTGAAATAATTAAAACAATTTAAAACACACTCATAAAATCACAAATGGGGATGCTCTAAAAGGCTAAAACAACAAAAACTTACCGGAACAAGTGGATTTGTGAGATATTTATTTGCCTAGATCCTTTCGTTAGGTCCAAATATACATCTCTTTATACACACAAATATTAGTTTATTTGGGTGATTATCAGTAAAAATTAAACATCGGTCTATTTTGTAAATATATATATAAAAAGTACTATATTAGGGTTGTTGTTGTTGGGTTTCAAATTCGACGACTTTTAACTTATAAGTTATTATAATAATACAAGCTAGTCTTGAGGGGAACAATATATAGATGTCAGCACATATGTATTGCAATTTGATTTATCACACCTTTCGAATATTTAAAGTTGAATCTGACCATTGATGAGAAGAAAATAATCACTATTTTAAAACCCGAATAAATCTGCATATGAAAATCTATGTAGGCTATCTTATTCAATATATGGATAGGCTATAACAAATTGTTGACAAAAAACCGAAGCTATCATATCTACATAGTTAACACGTGCATGGTGAAAAAATATAATTCCATTGTCCATTATATCACCATCGAAGATTTTAACAATCTCACGCATAAATGACGATCAATGCACAACAAATTATTTTGTCCACTAATTTTATATCCAATATATATAGAAAGTTGAAATAAACATAATTCGTTGTTACAAGATTTTTTTTCTAAAATGTTTAACAAAAACAAAAAAGTCATTTTTAAAATTTAGTTCATGAATACATACATACTAAAATAAAAATTGAGATTTCATTTTAACATCCAAATATATGTAAAGTTAGCCATCTAGGTAAATTCTGTAAATCTGTTATAAACCGGAAGAATTACATATCTAAACCCTAACTGTATCTCTGTCCTTCTTTTTTTGTTATAAAATTTTTTTACTGTTAACTAAAGATAAATAAAAATATAAAGGAAAATTTTGATCTCCACAAAAAAATAAAAAATAAAAAATAGAATAAACATTTCAACCACTAGACAAGACAACCATCATTGGATTTGAGTGTTATGACATTAAACTCTAATTTGGTGCTATGTTCAAATAAAATTCAATTTTTATGCAATGGCCAAAAATCTTACAAAAAACTTAGTTTGGATTTAAAAGTGTATTTGAAGGGGAAAAATGTAATAATTTCTGATTGATAAATGATCTCTCTGATTATAAATTAAAAAGATACATGAAAAAAAGTTGTGGGAACACCCATATTTATTAACGCGGGAACCTCACTGACGTTCCATAAGAAAATACCACAAAAATATATTTTCCAGAAACTGAAAAAACAAGGAGAGAAAATATGAAAACAATCAAAATATAGGAAACCTCTCGTTGTAGTAATTTACTCAAGTCGTTGTCGATTGCGTCAACATCATCAACAAAATCATGAAACGGATGACGCAGTCCCATTGACCTTTTCTTTCATAATCATTTTACTTTCCGATTCAAAGGATATATATATAATATTTTTGGTATAAGAGTTTAATGTGTGTTTCGACAATCTACAACCACAAGTAATGTATATTCAAAGTTGTAATTGACGGATAGCTCATGGGTCAGGGTCAAGAAGATATTTCGACCGATTGTGTATACAGTAGACTCTAGCATCATCTTTGCATAGTGGTACTATTTTCTTATATGCATTCATTTATACATATCTACATTATTCCCTACATATCCACACAATATTGTGACTTGAATATATAATTTAATAGTTTTTATTAGTGTTGTTGATGTCTTATATATCCGAATTCAAACATGATATAATACACAATGTTGACAAAAGTTATACTATACGACATATATTAGACAGTTTTTCTTTTCCCCGACATGATATATCATTATAACAATTTATGAATAGGTAAAATCTAATGATGATATATATCATGTAATGGATTATCTCTTGAAGTTGTATACATGTCTACGTGATCCGCGTACAATTAAATTCTAAGACAAGATAAACCGAATAATAATCTTAAATAGTAATAACATTAGTACGAAACTTTAGACTACTAGTACGAAAAAATGATTGTGATTATATATATTTTTACTTTTTTTTTATTTTTCTTAAAAGAGTTATATACCTAAGTGATCCTTAATATATTCAAATCAAGATACGAATCCTAGAAGTAATATATTTTAAGGGTCAACTTATAAAAAAATACAAATACACAAAAAGAAATCTCTCATTCCATATTTTGGGGAAGATGCACATAATCCTGCTAATCCCCGAACACGTGTAGGCCCAGTGTAAAACAAAACTCAAAAGTTTCAAAGGTCAACACCAACTTTTTCCTTTCACCACAAGTCTCAACGACATCGTTCCAACAACGTTACTTTATTCTATAAATACCTCCTCAACGACTTAATCTTCTCCCCTTTCATAATAATAACTCTTCTTACCACTTGCACTCGTTTCAAAATTTCTGCAAAAAAACATTAAATTCTCCAAAACTTTCTTCGAAGACTTACCAAATATTTTTATACTATAGTTTTTATACGATGAGAAACATTTGTTGCGTGGCGAAAACGCCGTCGAATCTTCAACCTCCTCCGCTTCCTCTAACGTTAACACCTCGGCAGAGCTTGGAGTCGGCAGCTATCTACGGACTCATCGAGTCCGCAGCCGAAATGATCGAGAGATGGAACACGGAGAGTTCAACTTTCGCTAGAGTCACTTCTATGTTCTACGAGAACAAGCCTGAAGCCTTGTTGTTCATCAACCGAGTAAAAGATCTTCAGAAGACCATGGATCTTCTCGTGAGCGAAGATCCTAACTCGGAGAGACTTATAAGAGCTCAGAGACTGATGCAGATCGCTATGAAGAGACTTCAAAAGGAGTTTTACCAGATTCTTTCGATGAACCGTGCTTATCTTGATCCTGAATCAATATCTACTCGTTCTTCACTTACCTCAGCTAGATCTAGCTACTCTAGTTTCGCCGACGAAGACGAAGCCAGTGATTCCATTTCTGAAGTGGAGGAGGTTTCCAACCACGTCATGACGGATCTAAGATCCATCGCTGAGTGTATGATCGCTTCTGGCTACACGAAAGAGTGTATAAGCATCTACAAAAGCATCCGAAAATCGATAATCAACGAAGGGATTTACCGTCTCGAGGTGGAGAAAACTAGTTCTAATAAGGCCAAGAAAATGTCGTGGGAGGTTATGGAGTCGAAGATCCGAAGCTGGTTAAAAGCAACGAAAGTCTCCCTGGAGATTCTCTTCAGAGGCGAGAAGATTCTTTGTGATCACGTCTTTGAATCTTTCGACGCGATTCGAGAGTCTTGCTTCACCGAAATCTCGAAAGAAGGTGCGATGCTTCTCTTTGGTTACCCCGAAGTGATCGCTACGATAGTCATTAAGAAGAAAAACGCTCCACAGGAGAAGATTTTCCGGTTGCTTGATATGTACTCAACGATTGCAAGAAACTGGCAAGCGATTGAATCTATCTTTTCCTTCGATTCAACATCGGTGGTTCGAGCTCAAGCACTCAAATCTCTAGTCTCGTTAAGCGAATCGATTTGTTCTCTCTTAACGGAATTCGAATCATCGATCCATAAGGACTCATCAAAGGTCACGGTCCACGGTGGAGGAGTCCATCCTCTAACAATCTCCGTCATGAATCATCTCACTCTCCTCGCGGACTACAGAAGCGTACTAGTGGATATCCTCGCGGGATCTCCGCCACCAGACAGAACATTGCTTCCAGAGTCTTACTTCAACGTATCGTACTCGGACGACTCTCCGTCGTCCGAGTTAACGATAAGATTCGCGTGGCTAATACTCGTCCTACTTTGTAAAATCGACCGTAAGGCGAATCATAACAAAGATGTCTCGGTCCAATATCTCTTCTTGACAAACAATCTCCAGCACGTGGTTTCACGTGCTGGCTCCTCGAAGCTGAAACAGCTTCTAGGAGATGATTGGATCAAGAGACATTTCAAGAAGATGAGACAATTCGCTGATAGTTACAAAAGACTTGCGTGGGGTCCGGTTTTACAGACTTTACCCGAAGATCGAACGGTGGAGATTTCTCCGGAGGAAGTGAAGGAAAGGTTCGAGAGATTCAGCGAGAGTTTTGAGAGGGTGTATGGTAAGCAGTGTAAGTGCGTCGTACCGGATCAGAAACTACGAGACGAGATTAAAGTGTCGATCGCTAGGAAGATCGTGCCGATTTATCGCGAGTTTTACAATACGAGAAGGGCTGCTGTTGTAATGGCGGGAGAGAGAGACGTGAGATCGGTTGTCCGATTTACCCCTGAAGATATTGAGAATTATTTGTCGGAATTGTTTTCGGAGAGGGGTAGTTCGGGGAATTCGTCGGTCGATTCTTCTGTTGTCTCTTCTCCTTCGTCTTGTCGGTCACGCCAATCTACACCATAAAGTTAAAAAAAAAACATGGTTGATAATATTTTTTTGTTTTGTCTTAAATGTAAAGGCACGTACTATAATTAGTAGTTTTTGATGGATTTGGCAATTGTTGTTACGCAACGAACTTTTCTTTCTAATTACCTTATGAGGAATGAATGGATGAATGGATGAATGAATGATAGACAACGACCTCAAAAGTGAAAGAACTTCTTAAAGTAAATATGTAAAATTGAGATCTTGTGTTATAAAGTGTACTTGAATTGTATACATGGAGTACAAAGTTCAAAATTTCTTTTTGGTCTGCGTTAGAAGATCATATTTTTTATTTAACTTATAAACTCAAAATTGATTTTCTTTCCTTTTTAGCTTCTGTTTAATTTTCTTACTTACTATGAAACAAACAAATCCGGGTCCAAAAATCTTTATCGTTTTGTTTTTAATGAGTTTGAGATATTTTTACTTACTAAGAAACAAAAAAAATATCTTTATCGTTTTGTTTTTTTAATGAAATTGAGATATTTTTTTATGACTTCCCCAAAAATGAGAATTTAAGAATGTTGACTTCAACGTTAACTATTGTCAATAATTGTTATATTTAAGATTGATATGCGACTTTTATATTTCTTTGATCATATATATACTTTTATACAATCAAGATTAAAAAATAAAATGTAAGAAATAAAATGGAGAGAACAAGATTAATCTTATGGTGCAGGAAATGGTTTGATTGGCATGCCATGAAAAAGAATAATCGCATCATTTGATCTCTCAAAATATTATTGGAGTCTCATCAAAACAATGATAGCCAATCAAAAATATCATATACCGAAAATAACAACGAGCAAGAAAAATAACATGTTTGCTATTTTATTAATTAACATGTAAAACTTACTTAGTACATGAAATAATTTGTAACTTCACTCCTTCTTCGTACTGTCATACTTAAATTTTGATAATGTATGGGTCGTATATGTATGTCTTATTATGTTAACGTAGAAAACTTACTTAATTAGTAGATGAAATAACATGTAATTTCACTTCTTAGTATATATTGTAGTGCTTAAATTTTGATAATGTATTGGTTATATATGTATGTTTTACTGATAACTATGTAATCTCGATTTCAAGTTGATAAAGAAAACAATAAAGATTTTTATAAACCTTTACATACTTATACATCAAATTACAAAATCATATTTCTCTAAACATTTTTTTTTTTGTTAGGGGATAAAATTTGTGTCTAGAAAAAATCTGTACGGCAAGGATGAGTCAAAGGCCAACGCCACATTTCCTCCTTGTATTTCGCTAATTGTTCCTTGTTTGCAACGGGAGGGAACGATAAACGACCTAAAACATTCATTGTGCAAAAATCTAATAGTTTCTCCGTTCTAACGACGCCTCCCTGAATCTGGGATTCAGTGGTAGGTTCTTCAACAATTAACGAACCCTTTTTTCACCACTTGGCGAGGCGTTTCGTATGTAATACACTTTTTTTTTTATCTCCTTCAAAAAAATCTTGCAACGACAACATTTGAGCCAAAAAAGAAATCAACAAGATCAAGATGAGGAGCAAGAGCGGTTTCAGTTTCTTTACCAAGATGACTTCGTCGAGGAAGAAATTTCCCCTTTCACCTAGCAGGATTTTAGATTCGTCCGAGATCAACAAAATGATGGATAATGCTTCGGAGATTATCGAGAAATGGAACACAGAGTATGTCTCCGAGACTAAATTTCATTCTCTGTTTTTCGAGAGCAAGAAAGAGGCGAAAAGGTTCATTAAACGTGTTAAGGATCTTCAGAACGCGATGGATTCGATGATTAGAGAAGATGCGAATTCGGATAAGCTTCTTAGAGCTCAGAAGTTGATGCAACTAGCAATGAAACGGCTTCGGAGTGAGTTTCACCAGATTCTGTCTATGAATCGTGCGTATTTGGATCCTGATACTGTCTCGTGTAAATCGCCAGACTCTGTTGTAACAAACAATGACGATATCTGGAGCGAGACTGGTTCTGTTCGAGATTCTGTCATCAAAGTAGAGAAAATGTCGAGGAACTGTAGGGCAGAGCTGAAATCTATCTCGGAGTGTATGATCGCGGCTGGATACGCGAAAGAGTGTGCGAATACTTATAAATCCATTAGAAAATCGATAGTCGACGAAGCGATTTATCAACTTGGAGTGGAGAAAATCAGTTGGTCCAAGGCGAAAAAGATGCCTAGTGAGATTGTTGAGATGAAAATGAGGATGTGGATTGAAGCGGTTAAGGTCTCGATGAAGACTCTTTTCCGAGGCGAAAAGACTCTTTGCGATGAAGTTTTCGAGTCCTCTGCTTCACTCAAAGAGTCTTGTTTCCGAGACATTACCAAAGAAGGTGCTCTTCTTCTGTTTGGATTCCCCGAAACCGTTGCCTTGAGAGACAAGAAAAATCCACACCCGGAGAAGATTTTCCCTTTGCTTGATCTTTATTGCACTATCACCGACCATTTACCGGTTATCGAATCAATCTTCTCGTTTCCCGCTGTTGGCATCCAAGCTCTCAATTCGCTTACTCAACTTCGCAACTCAATTCTTGCACATCTTGTGGATTTTGAATCCGAAATTCGAAAAGACTCGTCGAAGACAGTGATTCCTGGCGGAGGGGTGCATCCAATGACAATAAATGCCATGGATCACCTCTCTCGCCTCGCGGATTACAGTAACGCTCTCACGGNAACTTCGCAACTCAATTCTTGCACATCTTATGGAATTTGAATCCGAAATTCGAAAAGACTCGTCGAAGACAGTGATTCCTGGCGGAGGGGTGCATCCAATGACAATCAATGCCATGGATCACCTCTCTCGCCTCGCGGATTACAGTAACGCTCTCACGGATATTCTCAACGAATCATCATCCTCCTCCTCTTCTTCAGCTAAATCATTGCTTCCAAAATCTTACTTCAACGTCTCGGAAATCCAAGGATCTCCAGGAATGGAGCTAAGAGCGCGATTCGCGTGGCTAATCCTCGTACTCCTCTGCAAAATCGACGGAAAATCAGATATGTACAAAGAATTCTCCTTGCAGTATCTCTTCTTAGCCAACAACCTCCAACACGTAGTCTGGTGCGCACGCTCTACAAACCTAAAGAACCTCCTCGGAGAAGACTGGATCACGAGGCATTCGGAGAAAGTGAGACAGTTCACAAGAAGCTACGAGCGGCTCGCTTGGGGTCCACTCGCCTCGATGTGTCCGAAGATTAGTACTTCGGATGCATTGGAGATGTCCTCAGAGGAAGTAGAAATGCAATTCGAAATATTCAACGAGTGTTTCGAGTTCACTTGCGAGGCGGAGAGCGACTGCATTGTATCGGATCCGGAACTACTAGACGAGATGAGGATTTCGATCGGTAGAATGTTGTTACCATTGTACCGAGATTTTTATAACGCGCATAGAAATGCCGTTATGTTGGCGGGAACGGAAGGTGAGTGGAATGTTAGATATAACCCTGAAGATATCGGAAATCACCTGTCGGAGTTGTTTAGCGGAAAGGGTGTTTCGGGGAATCAGTACGAGTGTACGTCGAATTTCTGTACTCTTGTTACACCTCCTCGTCCCACTCCTGGACGCAAGACACGATCTTTGTCATGCAGAAGATTTTGAAAGGAGAAAAGAAAATGGTTTTCATAATTTTAAAGTTTACAGCTATTTTTAATCCTATAAAATATTATCTAGGTATCCAAAAATGGGTTTTGTTTATGTGATTAAAAGTGTAACGGTCTACGCGTAACACGGCATATTCATCATGACTTGTAATGTAGTACTATTACGACTACCATTTAATGATCATATTGGTCTCGGATATAATTGCGGTATGGACCATATATATCTCTATCAATAGTTGGTGAGGACTCTGACTGAGCTAGCTAAGAATCCAAAGTCAAGTCACATAATACAATTTGCAGAGACCTAAAGACTAGCACCATTTATACTTTTATTGAAGTAATCAACAGAAGACGACTTGAGAGATCCCAAGGGCCACAAAATCTTGAGTTGGGGTCATGATAAAATTAATACGACTTAAAATGCATACAAGGACACTGGATTTGTTACATATAGACGAAGATACGAATACACCTCTTTTCTATATAGGGACGTATATCTACTTAACGAGTTGACTTGAAACTAATATCTCAAATACGAGATGGAAAATTCCACAACTATTTCAAATTTTAGTGGNCACAAAATCTTGAGTTGGGGTCATGATAAAATTAATACGACTTAAAATGCATACAAGGACACTGGATTTGTTACATATAGACGAAGATACGAATACACCTCTTTTCTATATAGGGACGTATATCTACTTAACGAGTTGACTTGAAACAAATATCTCAAATACGAGATGGAAAATTCCACAACTATTTCAAATTTTAGTGGTTTGTACTATTCGTCATTTGGATCCAAACTCGCATATTATTGACAAAAAACCAAATTCTAAATAGAATTTTGTTTTTAATGGTTTTACACTGCATTTTTGTATTAACTCTGGTAACAAAAGAAGAGTACTGTAACCGCGCCAGTATATTTTGATAACATGTAATTATGCAAAGGTCAGAGGTTGGTCCGGTGGGAGTGGAAGATTCTGCCATCCGGCCGAGTGTTTCAGATAGTTCTTGAGCTTTTCGGTTGCAGATTGGAAGGTCCATTCTGAATAGTGTTGGGTTGGAGAGAACACATGACGCTCTCCGTCGTGGCTAAGACACGACTTGGCTCCGTTCAAGAAACAGTCACCTTCTGATCTCACGAACCCAGCTCCGGGTGTATCTTTATCCCCTGCCTAAGTAAGCAAACAAAAAGATTTAACGTTAATTAAAATTTTTAATGTTAATTGTTACATTATACCAAAGTAGGAAAAAAAATTAATGTCTAGTTCTCTTACTACTGTTATACACTTTAGTTGCCTAGATATGANTCACGAACCCAGCTCCGGGTGTATCTTTATCCCCTGCCTAAGTAAGCAAACAAAAAGATCTAACGTTAATTTAATTTTTTAATGTTAATTGTTACATTATACCAAAGTAGGAAAAAAAATTTAATGTCTAGTTCTCTTACTACTGTTATACACTTTAGTTGCCTAGATATGACGTGAATATAAATCATTTACTACTACTACCAAAGACTTAGCAAATTGGTTACAAATTGATGAAATGCTAGTCCCGGCTACTAGCTCATCGCAAAACAATTTTAGTCACAAATTAATCTCAATGTTTGACAATCTATGACATTGATAAAGAGAGGGTTAACACCATAATTTCATTATATTATCATTACTTGGTTACAAAAATATTTTATATTTTTACCCGGGATTATAAAAAAATGTTTATATCAAGTAGTTTGGTATTTACCTTTTCAGTGATGTATTTAAAGACGGTCTTCTTCTCACCAGCTTCATATATGTTGCACTGAGAATATATCTATCAAAACAAATACGAAATGTAAAGAGACAAATCAACCGATGATGGCAGAATCGTAAATACATATATAGGTGCATTTATTTTTTATTTTTCCGGTGACTGACCTGAGATTCGACGCCGGCTCCAACGGCGTAGATGGACCAGTGACGAGTGNAAAAATGTAATGAGACACATCAACAGATGATGGCAGAATCGCAAATACATATATAGGTGCATTTATTTTTTATTTTTTCCGGTGACGGACCTGAGATTCGACGCCGGCTCCAACGGCGTAGATGGACCAGTGACGAGTGTAGTTGTTGTAGAGATGTATTTTTGCGAACCGCACGCGAGGATGTCTCTGGCGTGTACCATCGAAGAAACAATGATGAATCGTAACTCTTATGCATCGGTCCGTCACGTGACTCGTGTCCGCTCCAATCAACATTGTCTTGTTGTGGTTCATGAAATGACATCTGAAATTTTGTTTAAAACATTATAAAAAAAATTATCTCAAGGGATTTGACAATATATTCTATGATTGAAATTGGAATTAAAACATGAAAGTGAAAAAGGAAAAACACAAGAAATTAAGAGACAAACCTCGAGACAGTAATATCAGTGCTTTCTCGAGTGATATCGATCAGACCATCATAGTAATTCTTGAGACNTGTGTCCGCTCCAATCAACATTGTCTTGTTGTGGTTCATGAAATGACATCTGAAATTTTGTTTAAAACATTATAAAAAAATTATCTCAAGGGATTTGACAATATATTGTATGATTGAAATTGGAATTAAAATATGAAAGTGAAAAAGGAAAAACACAAAAAATTAAGAGACAAACCTTGAGACAGTAATGTCAGTGCTTTCTCGAGTGATATCGATCAGACCATCATAGTAATTCTTGAGACTACACCGATCAATCCAAATGTTTTTCGATTTCGGTTTGATTTGAATCGCATCTGCATCTGGTCCAACACCGCCTTCAAATTCAAGGTTACATATTATAACGTTCTCACATTCTTTTAGCCTTAGTCCTTTCCCAGTAATCTTCACCCTTTGCCCTCTCCCATCGACCGTTTTATGGGATGATACGTTCACAAATGAAGACAGATTGATCGTTCCTGATACATCGAACACAATCCATAACGGTTCTTGCCTCCTACAAGCCGCTCGTAACGATCCTGGACCATCGTCTGGAAAACACCCACATGATTCGATTATACAAATGTAGTGTACTATCTCTCTTAAACCAACCTAGACACAAAAAATGTGGATATCCAATCAAATATGTAAACCTCTGCGATATCTTTTTTTTTAATTATTATGTCACAAGCTTTGATCCAATTACAATTTCATTCCAGATTTGTCATTTCAATAACTTATAACGTCCAAGGCCAATCACTGATTTCACGCATATCAAGGTTGACAAAAAAAGTAACAAAATATCTTCCTTTCCTTTTTTAATCCCCAACAACAAAATATCAAGAAATAAAAACTAGGAGGATCTAGTAATTCAAGAAACCAAAAGAATATATGAAAGAGTAGAGTTCTTGAATTTACCAGCTAGAGAAGTGACGTGGCAAATCGGACCATGAAGACCACCGACGGCGCCGCGACCGAAACCCTCTGCTTTTCCAGCGAGGGAGCGGAGGCTGGAGTCCACGTGGCAATAAGGTTCCACCGTCATG
>OVAP01005663.1:0-12765 GCA_900406295.1 Aurinia saxatilis
ATGGTTCGTACGGACCCAAATTGAACTTGGCTAGCAAGACCCTTGCTAAAGTTTTGGCCGGGACCCATGACGGTCGTATCTTGAACGTCTAAGTCGGTCGAGGATCGGAGATGTTTCATCGAGCGTCAAGATGCTCGATGATGGGGACGGATATCCGAGTCGTGGGTCATAGCTGTTGACCGTTTTATGTTATCAATCTTCTGGGGTGGAATCCGACCCCCACACTATTATTCTCTTAGCAAGATTTAGTTTGTCCCCACGTGAAGGCATTAGAATGGGATTAAACATGTTTTACGCTGTCTTCATGGGATTACTGATTTAGGATGTAATATGCTAAGGATTCAAACAATCAAATGATTGGTTTTGCAGATGCATGATATTTATTAGATCCACATAAAACTCGATCGCAAATAGGATACGTCTTTACGATCGGAGGCACTGCTATATCATGGTGTTCTCAGAAGCAAACACTTGTAGCTGCTTCATCAAATCATGCTGAAATAATTGCACTTCATGAAGCAAGTAGAGAATGCGTATGGTTAAGGTCAATAAGCCGACACATTCGATCAAGCAGTGAAATCCGCGTAAACACGGAGCCGACCATCTTATATGAAGACAATGTTGCATGTGTTGCTTAGACAAAGGAAGTGTATATCAAAAGCGATAGGACCAAGCATATTCCTCCGAAGTTCTTCTCATACACATAAGAGCTAGAGAAGAATAAAGAAATTGAAGTAAAATATGTCCGACAATGCAGCAGATCTCTTTACAAAGTCCCTTCCCACCTCTACGTTCAGGAAACATGTTCATAACATTGGTATGCGCCGTCATCAAGATTTATAAGATGACATCCTGACTATTTAAGGGGGAGATTGCGTGGTTGAACTCTTTTTTTCTTACCATGGTTTTTCTCACATTGTTTTTCTGGAAAAGTTTTTAACGAGACAACAAAATATCTTAACGCAAATAAGTCATAGTGACATTGGTCTTAAAGGGAAGTGTTGTGAATGTTAAAGAAAGTGAACAATATCAAAATCAGAAAAAACAAGGAGTAAAATATAATATTATTGTGTGAAATCTACCTTCACTATATACAAACAGTAATTTTATCTTTTTCACTACTATATATATGAATATTCGTTCATTGNACAACAAAATATCTTAACGCAAATAAGTCATAGTGACATTGGTCTTAAAGGGAAGTGTTGTGAATGTTAAAGAAAGTGGACAATATCAAAATCAGAAAAAACAAGGAGTAAAATATAATATTATTGTGTGAAATCTACAGTCACTATATAAAAACAGTAATTTTATCTTTTTCACTACTATATATATGAATATTCGTTCATTGTAAAAGACCCATTTCTGATTTCAATACAAAGAAAGATCATAACTCTTACTCTCTCTCTCTCAGTTCATTTTCTTTTATCAGTATTCGTTCTTCGTGGATATAATTTTTTTTGCCTTATTTATTATTCCCATAAAATTTTAGTATTATTATAACAAAAAATAGTTATTTGCGACCAGACAAAAGTTATTATTCCGTATCGTTTTTAAATCTTTCGGTTCCATTTGCTACCATCGCCGCCGTCTCGTCTCCGCCGGAGATTCACCGTCCTCTATCGTCAACTGCACAAACAAGGTACTTAGCAGATTCTAATCGTCGCAGAAACAGATGATATGCTCTATTTAGATTTGTCACCTTTCATGGACCTCCGATTTGATTTAGGGTTTAAAGCTTTCTCTTTTCCTCTGGGTTTCTCATTTATATTACAAAGTTCGATGCTAAAGACTGTGAATTTGGATTTTAGGAATTTCGGAAATTAGAAAATGCAAGACCCAGAGGATCGTATTTTGCGTATATAGAATCTAAATTTGTATTTCCCGATTCAAACAAATCTTTTACTTCCTCTTTTTAAATTTATCAATTTTTCTGTTTGTTTGTTAGGTAAATTAGAACTTATGGAGATTTGATTCTCTGTCAGAGTGGATATCATTTCTAACCATGAAGAAAGGGTTGATGCGATGGGGTGATGATGATGATGATGAGGATGAAGCCTCCTCCAAGGAATCATCGTCTTCTGCTTCCGACTCGAATGCAGATGATACAGCTGGGAAGAAGAAGAGAAAGAGCAAGAAGCCAATAGGTAGACGAAAACTTCAGTGTTCTTTGCCGTTTTAACATTGTTGTGATCTCTGTATATGTAACTCTTTGTCTTTGTTATATGATTTTTTTTCTGCAGCGAGGTTCGCCAAGAAAGATAAGAAAGCTTTCGACTATGAATCTCTGCAGCAGCATGGTTACAAAGCTGTTGGTCTTCCGGATATTCCTGCTCCTGAGGAGAAACCGGATTGGGCATGGGCTACGGGAAAGGATAAGCAAAGATCAGACGAAGTGAAAGAGAGTTATAGAGAGCGAGAAGCCACAAGGGCTGCGGTTGAAGGTGGCAAGACAATTGAGAATGCGCAGTTGCGTACTGATAGAAAGAGTCTTTCGTTTTCGCAGAAGGAGAAAAAGAAAAGAGATTTGGGACAAGCGAGTAGAGGTAAGAATTACGTTGAAGAAGAGAAGAGACAGTTGCGAGAGAGTGGTGTTTACTCTGGTTTTGATTCCTAGACATCATAGCTTTGAGGTTGTATGTGGTTGATAATTTGAAATTAATTCTAAACATGATCTTAATATTGACATTCAACCAAAGATTTATATGGAGAATCATCAATTAGGCTCTTTGTACTCTGGTTTTGATTAGTATAATTCTAAACTGTTTTGACATAAATCTTAGAATTTGATATTGTTTGAGATGAGTTTAGAAACACGAGATCTTAATCTTACAAGGAACCACAGATTTAGATGCAGTCATCAATAACTGGGATTTGTTTACTCTGGTTTTGAGAATTCTCAATTGTGAAATTTATCCATTTGAATTAGGAACAAACATGAGTTCCGATTTCAGCAGCACCCACAAATTTACATGAAAAATCAACACTTTTGCAACATTGAAACCTTACAATACGGCAAACACTCAAGCTTTGTTGCAGAGCATATCTCTAACTCTCACCTAAAGCTATGATTGATTCTGCAAACACCAACTTCATCTGTTCTAGCAATCTGGAACGAGATGAAATGGTTCTTATTTGATCTCTTTTTCATAGAAATGTCGACTGGTTTTGCACTTAATCTATCGAACAAGATTCAAGAACGAAGTCAAGGAATCGACATCTCTCTTCTCGGAGGGATACTTGATCGGTCTTGAAGAGTTCTTGGGGAAGACTAGTATTGTGGGAAAGCTACCGAGTTGTAATTCCTGCTTAGCAAACTCCTTCTGGTCACCATCGGCTCTGAATTTCGCAACCTTGATTCCACTTCCCGCCAGTTTATCAGCCAATTCATCATATGATGCTTCCATGGCTTGACAAAAGGGGCACCACGGGGCATAAAGCACGACGATCCAAGGCTCGCTACGGTTCTCCAACTTCATCAGATTCTCAATCCCTTGCCTGCTCAAAGTCACAAGATTCTCACTCTTGAAGATGTCTGCAACAGCAGTTTTCGATTCCCCGTTTACATTACTCTTACTAGTATCATCCTTGATATTCCCTTTGTGAAGACCACACTCCTTAGCCTTAGCATCTTCCCACCACCATCTCCCTTCCCTCTCGTGCTGTCCTGGTAAAACCGCCCTCGTACAGGGCTCACAACCGATGGAAATATACCCTGCCGCGTGCAATGTGTTAACCGGAACATCCATAGTCCTCAAGAAATTCCAAACATCATTTCCTTCAACATTCGCGACCGGATTCCACTTCACCAAACTAGCAACTCCGCCATCCAAACCTTCAAAAACCGGATCAACCTGAACAACCGGAATCTCAGACCTTGTTCCCGGAGACTGATCTTTCCTCTGACCAGTAATCCAAGCCTTCAAACCCTTGAGAGCACGCCTCAAAGGTCTCACCTTTCGAACACGGCAACACTCCTGATGACCATCCTCATAGAAAGAGAACAATCCCTTGTTCCTAACCAATCCTTGAACCTCAACAGAATCAGGAAACATATACTCAATTCTAATCCCATAATGTTTCTCAACCGCATCGAAAAACCGATACGTCTCGGGATTTAACCTCCCAGTATCCAAACTAAATACTCTAAAAGGTCTCCCAGTTAAATGAGCATACTCAATTAGAGCAACATCCTCTGCACCACTGTAAACAACACATAACAAAACCAAAATCAGTCTTATGAATTCCAAAAATCTCATGAATAAATCAATCAATCTACACACCTAAATGCAATAGCGATATCGCTTCCGAATTTCTCAAGAGCTTTATCCATAATTTCAAGAGGTGAAGCATTCTCTAACTTCTTTGCAAGTTGTTCAAAATCTTCAACCTCTACTAATTCCTCTGCAACTTCTGCAACCATTGTTGCTGCGAGAGGAACCATAGAGTCTTTCGTCTTTGGCTCTGCGTTTAAAGGTTTAACAGAAGAAGATCGCTTCCCAGAAACTTTCAAAGACATAGGAGTAACATGGACACGATCCAGTACCCTCAACGAACCAATTTGCGTCACTATAAGAACAAAAAAACAAAAACGAATTAGACATGAATACTAAAAATCCACATTGACCCATCACACAGTTTCCCAGATTTTGGCCTAAAGATTGAAAATTATACCTTTGGGTTCAGAGGAAAGAGAGAAAGCAGAGCTCGTGATCCCTGAAGAAGAAGAAGAAGAGGAAACTGTAACAGCCATTGCCATATTTCGATTTGATTAACAAAATTTGTTCTCTACGATTTTTGGTTTGTTTAGGCTTTGGGATTATTATATAAACAAAATTGGGAAGAGAAGCAGGTGAATTTAGATTCATTGAACCTGGACGTATTTTGGTTTTTAGGCAGCGCGATTATTCGGGTCAAAGTTGATTTAGTGGCAATCTTAATTTTAATATTATCGCTCCTTCGTTCCTTTTTGGAGGTTGAGTGAGGGTCAATTTTGGCAAAACCAGAACGGAAATTTTAATCAATTTTTGTTTCTTTTAGTTTTCACATGTTGGAAATAAATAAAAAAGTATTAGTAAGAAAATAAGTATTAGTCTTTTTCATTTTTTTTTTAAATGATATGATCATAATTGATGAATCTATATAGCACATTTAAGTTTTTAGATATTGTCTTATTTATTTCATTACTTATTAATCATTTATATGATATACTATTTTTTGGTAAATAAATTTATACTACAGAGATTATCTCATGAGTTATAAAATGATTACTAATTATTTGGAGAGAATCATAAACATACCTACTTTTCTATCTTTATTAACCATATTTACCATTACTCTTTTTTAATCACATATATCCATCCCATTTATTTTAATACTATTATACATTTGATTTATCAAAGTTACTTTTTTATTACAAATGATAAATTTGTTAGGATTTAGTAAAATGATAGAGTTTATAATTTATTTAGGGTTTATGATTTAGGGTTACATTCTTATAAAATTAGAGTCCAATTTTAATAACTATTAGAGTTTAATTGTTAGATTTAGGGTTTAAATTTTAAGGGGTTAGGGTTTATGAGGGGTAGAAAGATTGTTTGGGGTTAAGATTTTAAAGTTTAACCTAGATCTTAAACCCTAAAACCATATAAATACTTAATAATTAAATAGTGATATTTTATTTTTTTACAAGGGAAGAAAGAAAGTGGGTATATATGATTAAAAGTATAAAAAATGGGTATATGTGGTTAAGCCAAATTATTTGGTTTATTACTTATGTTTAGAATATATTTATTCCTATGGCTTAAAACAAATCTATTGATACTGCATGTTGTATTAATATTACGGATCTTTTATCGACATTTGCTTAATTGATTTTTTAAATATTTTTGTCAACTATAATTTTTTTTAACCAAAAATAGCTATTGTTACAAAGCCTAAGTAAACTCAAAAACATTTTTAAGGGGTTATTGGGAGTAGAATTTTGAAAGAGACTATTGATTCTAAGAATCTAGAGATTTGTTAAATGTGTTGAGAATTTTGTCGAGTTTGTAAAGAGTTTTGTTAAGTCTGTAGAGATTTTTTGTGTATTCAATAAATCCAACAAAGAATTGTACTTGTAAGGATTTTAAGAATATCTTGTACTTCCTTAAGATTTTTAAAGTTATGTTTAATGAGTAAAAATGAAAGAATCATCACACTAATAACACTATAACTTAGGTGTATCTTTTAGGGCCACATGTAATTAGTTTAAGCGGATCTCTTAATTTTCACTTCGTAGTTACCGGCTTAAGAAATATATGGATATGAGGTAAGATAACTGAACAAGACGTTTTGTGTCTAGCGTTCAAAACCTTTCGCTAACCACAACTTACTTGAGTAGTCGTAGTATAGTTTGAGGGTCAATCCACTTGAGAGAACGATTAACGCAATAAACACATCAAATTCCTATTAATCTAAAGCAATCAAAGATTTTGGTTTTCAAATTCGAACTAAAAACATGCATTAACTAAATGAACTAATAAGCAATGAAAAAGATTAACAATAATGAGCAAGCAAAAATACTAAAACAAGCTTAAACGGTTTAAGAAATTAAATTAAACAAGAATTGACCAATACGTAATGGAAATAACGATTAAGGGTATCTAGTAATTGACCTTGTGGGGGTTAGTTTAACAATCAACAAGCACAATCCTAGGCAAAGGACCTCTAATATATAGATTAACCTAAATCCCTTTGGTGTTAATCCCTTTGAAAGTCATAAATTTGACTAATTTTCCAATTGACAAATCTATGAAATTCAAACAAGAAAACTCAAGCCCAATCAACCACTAAGCACCTTGACTCATTTCCCAATGGCCAAGATGACAAAACAAAATATTTGTTCATTCAAGCATTTATTCAAACACCTTTTGGGGGTGAGAAATGACTAACATTTATTCCTAGGTGATCAAAGTAGAAATATCATTAAGCTTACAAGATTTTTAAGGAATCCCTAATACTAACCCCACAAATCAAGATCCATCACTAATTACCCCTAATCTACCATACTCATTGATCAATAGAGAAACTACTCACAAATAAGCATAAAGACAAAGGAAATTGAAAGGTAAGATATGATCAAAGATGAGATTAATAGTTTGTCAAACCAAAAATTAAATATTTGAATCTTAAAAGAGAAGATCTACGAGGACTACAAGAGAGTTTAGGGTTTTTGTTTATGGTAAAGTTTATCAAATAAATAACAAAAGAGTATAGGCAAAACCCGGAAAAGTCAACAATATCAACGAAAGTCAACAGAACTTTGGGAAGCAAATGAGTGTGCCTAGCATCGGGTGCTCACATCGAGTGGCACCCGATGCCAACGACACAAGAGAAGTCATTTTGGAGTAAAAAAATGCACCCGACAACGGGTGCTCACATCGGGTGGCACCCGATGCCAGGGACATGTTCTTCAAACTTTGCCTTCTCTTCAATCTTTCTTGATCCTTTGCTTGTTTGCTGATCTTTTGATNGATCTCTTGATCTTTCATGCATCTTGTCCATGTTCCACCATGTTCAAAATAGCCCAAGAAATACTTAAATCATGCAAATATACTATGCAAATACAATAATGCAAGTCTAAGTACTAAATGCAAGCCAAAATGCATAATATAGCTAAATGCAATACATCAATAACCCAAATAAGTTAACGGATAAAGCCACATATCTTCAACCTCTCACTTCCAATTGTGTGGCCATATTAGAAGTGGATTCAAATGATTGGTTTAGTGGTCAGATGAAAAGAAGGAAACCCAATCCGGAGTATGAAACAATGGCCAAATATATTCAATTTATAACCAATGCGGAGTATGAAATACTTGACAAACTCTGGTGAGGTATGAATTATGTATTTATAATATAGTATGCTTTTTAAATAGTCAAATATATTCAGTTTCTTTCTCAGTCCACTTCATAAGTTTGTTAATTGCCGTCACAAGAGATGTTTGGATCTGATGTGCAATAACCGAGATAACTCACGGATAATGCCAGCTTTCTTTGACCTCTCACTTCAAGTTATGTGGCCACACATTAAGAGTGGATTTGGCTAATTGGTTCAGTGATCAGACAGGAAGAAGGCATCCCAATGCGGAGCATGAAACACTGGCCGAGTTTTCATATCAGGAAACAGGGTGAGGTATGACTTAGATATTTTTAATATAATTGCCACTTTTTAGACAATAAAAAATATTCAAATCCTTTCTCGTTTAAATGGTTATAATGCTTCACATTTCATATGTCATAGGTAGAAAACATCATCTGATCCGAAACATTATACACTTAACATCGTACAAAAATTATATATATATATATATACGAGATTTTTTGTACATTTGTTTAGTTTAGACTTCTCAACTGCTTGAGAGTCCCTTTCCTTTTTTTCTTCCTCCTACTTGTACTTATATATATATATATATATATAAGTACAAGTAGGAGGAAGAAAAAAAGGAAAGGGACTCTCAAGCAGTTGAGAAGTCTAAACTAAACAAATGTACAAAAAATCTCGTATATATATATATATATAATTNCAACTAGTGGAACAATCTTTGACTCAAACATAAACATAGAATTGATCCACTTTCGTGGCATCAATCACTTTCCTAAGCAATCTAGATATCTGAACTTTTGCATGAATCTAGAATTTGCTAGGAAGCACTAAGAATGGGTTTGATAAGTCTACAATTTGCCTTAGCATCAACTTTCGTTGGCTAAGGACAAAATGCTCATCTATTGTAGATCTAACAACCTAAAACACTTTTGGCGATTAGATTAAATTTATTATCATAAACTAGGTGATCAATCTAGTCTAAGCATTATGATTAACAATAGATGAAGGAATCAATATACTAACTTATTTGTGTCTTGTCATTTGAATCACAAAACCATAGAGATCCCTAAATCTAACAATAAAACTACTCAAACATAATTAAAAAACACAAAAGCATAATCATAAACATAAGAATAACTGAAATAAAACTTGTATTGAAATGAAATGATATAGATAAGGGATAAGAAAACTTCTCCACAAATGTGATGAAAAATCTTGAATCCAAATCTTAAAATAATAAAACAAAAGAATAACAAATGAAGAACAAAAATGAAGAACAAAGAGAATTAAAAACAAGAGCAACAAGGGAAGAGAAATGTGGAATGAACAATGAAATTAAATTAAAGAGAAAGCTTATGGTGGCTGAAAGGGAAGCTCATCACTGATTTGTAGAACCAATTTTCGTCCATGATGAGAAGATTGAGGAGTGATTGGAGCAAATCACGTGATTGACAACTTTCCAAGTTTGGCATTCGGATGGAAATACATATCTTCAGTAAAACAGTCATATCTTCTTAACCGCTAATCAGAATGACTTGAAACCACCGCCAAAATGAAGCTAACCCAATTTCATATGTCGTGTAAAAATTTGAGATTTAAATTCTTACGGAAATACCTTCGTATGAAACGATCTTTAAGATACTTTAGACTGGTTCTGCATTGTCATTTCACTTGTTTGCCTCCTATTGCCTCAAATCTTCACTCCAAAGCTTCAATCTATACTCCAATGCATAAAGCACCTGTTAAGACTCTAAAAAAATCAAAAGACTTAAAAAACAAAGGAAAACCAAGTGTTAAAATATGTAAAAAACGCAACATATCTGATTCCAAATAATGTGAACTAGAATCTTTATCATGAGTAGCGAAGGGTGAAACACCGGTAATCGCTTGAACCAACCTTAAAAGAGACACCAAGCGCCATAGTCTCTGAATCTGAAAAGTAAAACCTATAGAGACAAAGGGAAACTACATTCAAGAAGAAGAAAAAGGAAAGTTCAATTAGGCAAAGGAGATCAAAATGATAGGGATTTAGATCGAGTTGATCCAAGACCGGAATCATTTAGATCAGGCCCGAGTTGAAAAGCCAGAATTCCGTAGCCTAACACTTAATTACAAGGATCGTTAAGGTGGAAAACATGAAAATGTTAAGGTTATACACTATAAAAGGAACAAATCGAGTCCCCTTAACACCAACTAACACCTTTCGATCCTCAACAGAATTCCGATTAGCCATAGAAAAAAGAACAAAATTTGACCGGTGCCAATGAGAAAAGACCACTGAGCACCGGTCAGACAAACAAACAAATGAAGTGGTGGCAAAACTTAAAAAAGAAGGGAGAGGTTCAAAAAGAAAGAGAGAAAATTTTGATGAATTTGATTTTTTTTTGTTTTCTTACAAAAGTATTCTATAGTTAGAGTTTAGAATCTAATTACACATATCATATTTATACGCGTAATCAATTTAAAAATCTGAAATATTTACATTAAAATGTTTTCATATATTTTGTAAATTTTCTTCCCTATATTAGGGTGGATCCTGATCATATATATATATATATTTTCTATATGCAAAACATGTTCTTAGAGTTATGATATTTGTTAATTCATATGGTCCCGCTTAATTTAAAGTATACTGATCAACAATAATTCTCACTTCATAGGTGGATTTAAACATAAGCTCACCAGGTTACAAAATTAGGTGCTTCACCTACCTAAACGTTATAATGCATGTGACAAAATGACAATAACGCACGTTTTCTTTTCGTGTAATTAATGATATATGTACGTTTAACTGAACAAAATCAAACCAAAACTACTCAACAAAACCTATACTAATCCAAACCAAACAAAACTAGCTACACAAACTGTTTGGTTAAAAAAGTTCTCAACCCGGAACGGTTCGGTTCGATTTTAACTAAACCAAACAGATAATCTAACGAGTTAATTTTTATTTACTAAGTAATTACATGTAGTATTTTTTATAGACGTAATACTTTATAAATTAAACACACAATGAATTATAGAAAATTTTCAAAATTACTATTATTATGGGATTTTTTAAAAGAACACTATGACTTCTTGTAAATTTTGAGAAATACTTTTGATTTATATGAACGAAAATACTCTTAATTTATCATTCTCATAAATATCCATCCTTCTTCATTAGCCGTCAAGAGCTACCCAAGTTTTGTTGTAATCTGATAATCCACCGAGCTTCTATATGCTCAGTGCCCCGTAGAATTTGACCTAGCTTCCCCGAGTCTATAAATTCCACGGCAGTGAGGGTTTAGGTTTGTTAACTTCTCGTTTCTCTTTGGATTTTGTGATTTGGGATCAACTTCGTTTGGTGATGTTTTCATTTGTTTGCATTACATACTAGGATTGTTCATTTCCTAAGATTGTGTTATTGGCTTAGCAAAATCGACTTTCTTAGGTTTATAGTTAAATTATATTTGTGAATTGTGACAGTGTATTGTAGAAACGAGTTGTAATTTTTGAAGACTTTTTTTCTGCTATCTGTGATGCAAATGATGCATATTTGCTAATTTCTCAACTAGTTAGATTTTTACCACTTTTTACCATATGTTTTATGTTCTTTTCACAACAAAACCAAAGGATTTCGAGATAACAGTGATAATTTTTACCTTTTTATGTTTTCAATGTGTTTTTGTATAAATAAGATTTTTTAGGTCATAAATGCGCATTATTCTCTAAGTTCAGCAATTCAGCGTCATATCTTCAGGGCCAGATGAATATGTTGTGCATTTTGGATTGAAGTGAGGATTGAAGACAGTCAAGCCATGTGATTCAGCTGTAACATGAGCTTGGAATTATGTCATTCGTCCCAACGACCAAGAAATTATTTCCTTAATACTGAAGATTGGTGAAGAGGATCAATTCCATGCTCCAGACGTTTGGCCTTAGATGAAGACCTTCCCCAACATAGATTGCTCTGAGATTATGACAACAGTTAGATGAAGAAGTCAGCTTTCCAATGCAAGTGGATGAAGCTATTCCAACGGTTAGATATTGAGTTATGATGATTCTACGAAAGACAGATTGTGCAGTATCGATGTGAAGCAGTCGAAGAACGCGAAGGAAGAACGACAGATCGATTGCCATACTGGATCAATCGATCAAGGCCCAAAACGTCTCTTGAATCCCATGAATTTAAGCCCATGAGTGGCTCAAGGCCCAAGGATCCATTAGAAGCTTCCAGACGTGTCAAAATACTCAGTGGTTATCAAAATATATTTTTGGATAACCATCGATCGAATATCCTTTTTATTCGATCGACTGAAGAATATGATATCAAATATTGTGAATCTCTTCAGCTGATCTTCTCTTATCCCTTTATTGAAGCCCTTGGCCGTGTCTGACTCTCTATATAAAGAGACTTCTTGTAACGCCCCAACCGCCCCTATCGGTGTGGTCCCCATGCCCTCTCTCGGCCCATGGGCCCTACCCCTGTCCGACGGTCGGTGCGTTAATTTCGGGAGGCTCGGAAGACTTGTTTACTATCCCTACAATCACCACATAATCTTTTCCCGTGTTTTGTCCTCACTCACACGGTACTGCGAATCACTTCCCAGTAGGTCACCCATCCTTAAATCACTCTAGCTCAAGCACACTTAACTTTGGAGTTCTCTCTGGATAAGTGACCAAAAAGATAAGTGCACTTTTGTCACATAGGTAGCCAAATCAATTCTCTTAAACCTCTCCACATACACCATTATATATCAGAAATCGGGATGTGACAATCACCCCCACTCGTCGGTGCGTTAATTTCGGGAGGCTCAGAAGACTTGTTTACTATCCCTGCAATCNGACAATCACCCCCACTCGTCGGTGCGTTAATTTCGGGAGGCTCAGAAGACTTGTTTACTATCCCTGCAATC
>OVAP01005664.1:0-12764 GCA_900406295.1 Aurinia saxatilis
CCTTTTTGAAGGAGGGGGCTAGCTGGACCCGTCCGAAGACGAGCTGCCTACATACCCTGTAAAGGGATTATGCCGAGCCCGTAGTTCAAGTGTTGGATAGTTTCTTTTTTTTTTTAGGGCCGAGGGTCGAGTACTAGTGATAGTACTTCTTCAGATGTCGAGCATTCCAATTTCGAACGTGCGAGTTGTAGTATTGGGCAGCTTTCTATTGATAGCCTTGCAAACGAATGAGTGCACGATCCCGTTTCTCATCAAGGAAGTCGAGCTGATCTATTAACATGATGTTGTTGATGTTGTCGTCCTCAGGAGCATGTTGCCGACGAAGTCCAGGAACCTTCATCTCAGCTGGTATCACGAACTCAGATCCATAGACGAAGTAAAACGGGGTTTCGACGGTTGGAAGACGAGGGGTCGTTCTTTGTGACCATAAAACGCCATCCAACTCCTCGGCCCATCTCCCTTTTTTCGCGTCTAATCTCTTGTTAGCCCGTCTACTATTGTTTTGTTGATTGCCTCGGCTTGCCCATTACCTTGAGGGTCACGAGGGGTACACTTGGTGAGCCGGATCTTCCACTTCTCGCAGAATCCCTCGAACTGAGATGATATGAACTGCTAGCCGTTATTCGTGACGATCTCATATGGGATCTCATGTCTGCATATGATGAATTTGCAGACAAAGTGTTCTACCTGAGTATCCTTAACCTTGGCGTAAGACTCGGCCTCGACCCACTTCAAGAAATAATCAGTAAGGACGAGGAGTAGTTTCTTGGTTTTGGAGTTAGGCATGGGACCGACGATATCCATTGACCATCGCATGAACGGATAAGGCGAGGAGACCGAAGATAATAACTCGGCTGGCTGATGTATCATCGGAGCGTGTCTTTGACATTTCTCGCACTTGGGCGCGTATTGTTCGCAACTGCGGAGCATGGTCGGCCAACAAAACCCGTGAGTTTTAATCCGAAGGGCAAGACTACGACCACCAGAATGATTTCCATAAGACCCGTCGTGTACCTCCTTTATAACTTGCCGAGTTGCGCTTCCTTCCAAACAGTGAAGGAGTGGTCTGGAGGAAGACCACTTGTAGAGCTATCCGTTGGCCATTGAATATCGTGCGGCTTGGGCTTTCAGTTTTCGTGCAGCCACTTTGTCTTGTGGGACTGTTCCTTCGGTGATGAACTCTTGAAGCTTGGATATCCATAGGTTATCGCAGCCGTAGGTGGAAAGGTTTGCCGCCGGGTCAACATCTATTGGAGCAGGACCGAGCTCGTCAGGGATCGGATTGACTGTCGCGACTTGACCAGAGCCTGGATGCTAGGACTCTCAATGTGCTCGACCGGGATTACTCGGCGGAAGTCAAACGCAGAGGCCGAGCCGAGTGCAGGAAGGGCGTCGGCCGAGGAGTTTTCGGATCGCGGGATCCGAGTTAAGGTGAACTCTTCAAAGTCTGAAGCGAGTTCTCGAACGACTTGTAAATAGGCCTCCATTCGTTCTTCTCGGGTTGAGTAGTCGCCGTGGAACGAATTCACGATGAGCTGGGAATCGCAGAACGCATGACGACGATGGACCTCCAAACCTCTGGCCAAGCGCAGCCCCGCTATAAGGGCTTTGTATTCAGATTCGTTGTTAGAGGCATCAAACCCGAGTCTGAACGACTGCTCGATTACCTCCCCATTGGGAGCAGTGAGGGAGATTCTGACTCCAAATCCAAGTTTGGATGACGATCCGTCAGAATGTAGGGTCCAGGTCGGCCCTTCCTTTGTTGCCTGCTTTTTGACTGTCGAGCTAGGGGTATCGGAGACTACCGAGTATGCATCCGCCGGCAGGTTGACATTGGGGTCTGGGGGTTCGTCCTCGTCGAGCTCAATGGCCCACTTAGCCAAGCGTCCAGACTGACTAGGACTGTGAAGGATGGCCCATAGGGGTTAGGTGGTAAGGATGACGATCGTATGAGATTGGAAGTACGTACGTAACTTCCGAGCTGACACGACGACCGCTAATGCCAATTTTTCCATCAACGGGTAGCGGGTCTAGGCACCCGTCAGCGACTGACTAATATAGAAAACTGCTCGTTGTGTGCCACCTTCTTCTCTGATCAGAACGCTGCTTAGTGCCGATGGCGATACTGCGATGTACAAGAATAGTGGCTCTCTGTCGACTGGCTTGGAGAGGATTGGCGGAGTCTTCAAGTATTGTTTGAGCTGCTGAAAAGCAACCTCGCACTGATCAGTCCAGATGATTTTCATAATGTCACAAAGAGTTTTATAGAAAGGTAGACACTTATCTGTCGAGTGAGAGATGAAGCGGTTTAGGGCTGCTACTCTTCCTCTGAGGCGCTGGATGTGTTTTGCCTTTGTCAGGGACTTCATGGATTCAATAGTTGCGATCTGTTTGGGATTAATTTTGATTCTGCGCTTAGTCACAAGGTAGCTGAGGAATTCACCCGATTCAACGCCGAACCGACACTTGGTCGGGTTGAGCTCATGTTGTATTCGTTTAGTTTATTAAAACACTCCTCCAAGTGGCGTACATGATCGTCGGCGACTAGATACTTGACTAGCATATCGTCGATGTAGACTTCCATAATTCTGCCTAGCTGTTCTAAGAACATTCTGTTGACTAGGCGCTGGTAGGTAGCGCTGGCATTCTTCAGTCCGAATGGCATTACCTTGTAACAGTAGGTTCCGCGATCCGTGAGAAACGTTGTTTTTTTTGCAATCGTCGGGGTGCATAAAGATTAGGTTATACCCCGAGAAAGCATCCATTTAAACTCAGGAGCTCGTTTCAGCAGTAGCCTCCACTAAGCGGTCGATGCGAGGGAGTGGGAAACTATCTTTTGGACATTTTCCGTTTTTCTTTTTTACGACAACTGGATTAGCGATCCAATCAGGATAATTTGATTCCATTATGGAACCTACTTTGAGTAATCGATCTACCTCGGCATTGACTGCGGCGGCTCGTTCGTCGCCGAGTTTGCGCCTATTATGTTTCACTGCTTTGAAAGACGGGTCGATGCTCAGCTCGTGGCATGCTATCTGGGTGCTGATACCAGGTATATCCTCGCCCCCCATGCAGACATGCTCGCATTGTGCTCGAGCAGTCTGATGATGTCCGAGCGCAAGGGATCCTGAAAATGAGAGCCGATTTCCACACATCTCTCGGGATGTTTTGCGTCGATCGGCACCGAGATGACGGAATCGCCATTCGTGGGTCGGTCTGACGACTTCGAAATCTTGCTATAAAGCGATCGACAGTTGTTTCTGTCATCATGGTCGGCACGGCTCTTCTTAGCTACACCGGTTGGCGTTCGATCGGTGACGGGGGACCGGAGTTTATGTTCGGCCAAGAGACATATTCATGACTCTCGCTGGCTACCACGGATTATTCCGACTCCTCGAGGTGTCGGGATATAATGTTATAGATTGCTGGGTGATCTGCGACGGAGAAGTCCACGATTTAGTGACACCCTAGGCCTGGACAGGGAGTCGGATCGTGCCCAGAGTCGTTGTTGTTTCCCTTGAAAACCCGGTTAATGGCTTAGGAGAGGAAATCAGCTCGGTGAGAAGGATGTTCATCTAGCGAAGTATCTCGCGAAAGATGACATATACGGTGCTTCAGGTGTCGATAAGGATCCGGGCAACCTGGAAGTCGGTGACCACTAGTTCTATTACTAGGGGGTCGTTATGAGGATGAACGATTCCCTTAGCGTCTTCGTTCTCGAAGGAGAGGATGTGGCCAGGAATGTGCTGGTCGGACGTTATCCGGGAGACAGAGTCGGCCTGTCGTTGGAAGGCCTTGATGGATGACACATAATCAAAACAGTAATGTGAACCGCCCATGATCATGTTAATACGAGGTTTGGGACCTTGCTGGCGATCGTCCTCGTCTCCTCTATCTTGCTTGCCCGCGTCGTTCTGTTGGGGGGGGGGGGGGCATCCCCCTTCTTTGGCCCGGGAAAGTCCTTTACGGTAAAGGCTCCCAGTTTTCCCTCGGCCACGCATTTGGCAAGGAGGCCACCAAGGACTTTACAATTTGCGGTGATGTGCCCCTTGTTCTGGTGGTGTTCGCAGTAGGCATTCTCGTCATACGAATTCTGGAGGAACCATTGGTTTGAGCGTCCCCTTCCTCGTCCTCCAGATTGGCCACCACCTCGTTCTCTGGATCGACCCCCAATCGTCCTTTATCTGGGTTTTCCTCTATGTAGTAGCATTTGTCTACTTCGTCCGTAGTCCACAAGGTAGTTGTGGGATCCTCCTTGTGATGGGCCCTCGTGGTCCACGTAGCGGCTGGTAGCCGTTTTGATTTTTGCCGGCTGCTGTATAGCTGACGGAGCTGGTCGGCTCATCGAGCGAGCTTGTTTTTCTTGGAGTGATATCTTTTCCTCCTCGTCGTCTATGTATCCGACTGCTCGTTGAAGGGCTTCTTGGATCGTAACCACAAGACGTTTCGCAAGAGATCGTCGAAACTTCCCAGTAAATAGCAATGCTTGCTTCAAGGTCTCGAGTGTCGCTTCGTCCCCCATCCCATCGATTTGTGTTATGGTGGACTTGAACCTTACGATAAAATCGCGGAGCGACTCGTTCTGTCCTTGTCTGATGTTCCACAGATCCTTGCCCGTTGGCTCGGTTCCGGCCAGAATAACGTACCGGGCTAGGAATTTACTCTGGAGGGTGTTGAAGTTGTCAACCGAGTATGGGTCGAGGTTTATAAACTAACGAAGGGCAGCCCCATCTAGGTACTCGGCGAAGAGGAGGCAGAGCCCGACGTCCCTTTGTCCCGGTGGGAACCATGCTCTGTTCATAGCAACGTGGAAGGCGGCTAAGTGCGCCTTTGGCTCGGTTAAACCCTTGAAGACGGGGATTTTCATTTTTTCGGGATCTGGAATGTTGACAGCTGTGATTTCCGGGATGAACGGAGTTCGTCTCGCTTCTTCCAGCATACGGTCGATTGCTGGGGCTGATGAGGTTGCTCGGTGCATTTGGTTCTGCACGGCCTTGAATCGGTCGTTGGTTCGGGCGATCATTGCTCTCATCTCTTCCAGTTCAGCGCAAAGATGAGCGACAAGATCGCGTCGCTCATCTTTCTCATACTGATTAAGCTCGTCGTCGGACACTTCGACAGTTTCTACGCCGGCCTCCGGACGCTTGGTTCATCCCTCGGTTTCCTCTGCCTGATCGGCTTCCAAATCTCTCCTGTTGTGATAGTCCTGATTGACAACCGGTCTATTAGGAGCTGGGTCTCCTTTCCGTGGAGGAGGGGGAGGAAGACGAGTGGGATCTGTAATCTTGAAGGTATTGGTGGGCTTCTTGAATCCATCATCGAAGTTGAGGGAACTTTGAGCTTGGGTTGGGACTCTCCTCGGGGGCTTCCGAGTCGTGGCTAGCTGAGTAGAAATCGTGCTCAACTGGCTGAGGATTCCAAGGTTTGCAGTCTCCTACTCGGCGGCCTTTCGGGTGAGGTCGGCCAGAGTGGTCGCAACCGCCTCAGGATTCACCTCGAGACGTTCCACACCTTGGGATATATTGCGTTTTTAACTCATTCTAACCTTGGTTTTCAACTGTTTTTCGAGTCTTTTAGTGTCGTTTTAGAGTCTTAACAGGAGCAAACACATGGAGTATATATTTGAGCTTCAAGGTGAAGTTGTGAGACAAAAAGGTGAAGAATTCGTGGAAAAATGAATATCGATTGATCCACACGTAGATCGATCAATCCTCACTTGGATCGATCGATCCCTACGTGACAAATCGATCCATGATCACTCAACATCCACGAGCCATTTGCAGATCGAGCTGCATGCAAGGAACCATCGAGCGGAAACTAGCTTGATCACATAGTTTATGATCATAGGAACTCCTATTAAACGAATGTGTAATAGGTTTCTTGACAGCCCATTTAGGAGAGCAAAATGTCCTTAGCAATGAGAGTTGATGCTAAGGCATTTTTTGAACATATTAAACCAGTACTAGAAATGCTCTCTAGCTTAGTTAAACCCAAATGCGAGTTTAGGTGTTTACTTTGCTAAGAGAAGTAATTGGTACCACGAAAGTGGACCAATTTAAAATTTTTTATAAGTTGAAGTTTGTGCCGTTTTAGAACCTGAATAGTCATCCAGTTAGTTCATTTGTCTACCATTGATATGTCCTAAGTCTAGCATTTTATCCCATTTGAATTGAACAAGTAGTAATTAGTAAAACCAACAAAAACCCAAATGGCATTCGATTTAGCTTGATAAAATAGTTTAGTAAGACATAGTGTAGAAGCTGGGACTTGTTGATTCGACCCTTCACTACTGCATTGATACATTGTAGTTGTCGAGGTCTTTTTAAGTGAAAAGATACCAACTTATTACCTTGCTCGTCTCGTACAGTGCGTATGACGGCAAGATGCTCGGCCGATCCTGGTTGTTGTCCAGCCGGAGGAGTTTGCTGTTTGTCGGACATGGTGCTTGCTAGGCTTTCGGGTTGTGAGAAAGTTTATTCGGTTCCCCACAGCCGGCGCCAAATTCTGTGGGTAAAATCACACAATCACTATTTGTTCGAGAAGTCTTTGGGAAAACTCGAATCAAAGGGATCGTCACAAACACAAAGTATCTAGCAAAGAATTGCTTTATTGATATGTAAAAGATAATCTTTCGTAGTTTAAGCTTTTAGGGTTCTTAAGCCAAAAAGGGATGATCTACAAGTTTAACCTAAGGAAGTATATATACAGAAGTATGCCAACTTAGAATATGTTAAACTCCTAGATCTTCTCGTATCCTTCTGATTCACCTTTCCTTTTCTCTTCAAGTCGGCTCGCCTTGTTCTGGGCCTGGATGTCCTCGGCTTCCCTTAACAAGATATGGGCCTTCCTTCTTATCGCTCGGCCCATCGGGTGACGATGACCTCGGCCTTTCGAGAATGACAAAGGTTGGCCAAGGGATTGATTAAGTTAAACTCCTCAGCCTTACAACCAAGACTTTGTTCCTTATGCCGAGCTCTTGTCATATGTGGAAGAGCTCGGCGTTCTAGATAGGCCCATATGATAAAGTGTCGCCGAGGACTTTGTGGACAAAAGCCCTCGGCTCCTTCAAGAATGAGGATGCACGCCGAGCGTTATTAGGATTCTCTGTTTTACGATAAGGGTGTGGTTCAAGTAAACTCCCTCGGCACTTGGCAAGAGACTTACTAAGCTGGGATTTTACTCCCTCAAGGCATGCTCGGCTCACTGTATTCACACCTGCTCATTTCGTCCATGTAAAATAGGGTGGGGGATATTTGACCCCATAAACAATACCAATCAAGAGACTCAATCAAGCAAACCAACAAACAAGAATCAATCTTTTTCCCAAAAATCATAAAATTTTCTTCACTATTCATGGGATGTTCCAAAAAATTTCACAAACTTCAAATTCTTCATCAATACCACCAAATTTTACCAAGGGAATCAATCTTATTATCATAACTAACCCCTAAACACCCTCAATTGCTCAATTCAAGTATAGAATCATCAAACACAAACCTTGGAGATTTTTCTAATTAAGAGAGTTTTAGGGATTTACCTTGAGATTCTTGATGAATGATTGATAGGAGATGAATGAGGATACAAATTCAAATGAAAACCCTAGTTTTTAGAGGAATTTTGGAGAAAATAAATTTCAGAACAAAGAGAGGAGAAGAGAGGAAGTCGGCGGGAAGAAGAAAAAGAAGAAACTATGTTTGCAATTATTTTTTTTATAAGGGGTCGTGTCGCTTGCATCGGGTGGCCACATCGGGTGGCCACATCGGGTGGCACCCGATGCCAACCACATATAACTTGGTTTTGGCTTGTTTTTGCATGATTCTTCCTTCTAGACTCCCCCAAACTTAGTTCATTTGGTCCTAAAATGCTTAAGTGCCCAAATCTGCTAAAAACCTAAAAATAAAAGCGAAATTCGAAGGAAAACGAAAAATATATACAAGGATAGTCATGAGATTGCCTCTCAAGTGCGCTTGTTTTATGTCACTTAGCTTGACCGAGCCAAAAGGATACTAGATGGTGAGAGGGTCGGAAAGAGGAACCGTCTCACTATCCTCGATAGTCACATGGGCAAGATAAGGCTTAAGCCGATGACCATTGACCGTGAAAGGCTCTCCTTGGTGGTTCTCGAGTGTGATAGCTCCATAAGGCATCACCTCTTTAATCTTGAAAGGACCCGACCATTTAGACTTGAGTTTTCCTGGAAACAACTTGTATCGCGAGTTGAACAACAAAACAAAGTCTCCTTCTTTGAAATCCTTAGGCACAATCTTCTTATCATGCCACGCCTTTGTCCGTTCCTTGTAAATCTTAGAGCTCTCATAAGCATTGAGCCTTAGCTCATCTAGCACGTTTAAATCCAATAATCGCTTCTCTTGAGCTGTCTTGATGTCAAAGTTCAAAGCTCGGACAGCCCACATAGCCTTGTATTCGAGCTCGAGAGGTAGATGAGAAGACTTCCCATAGATAAGATTGAAAGGAGTTGTACCAATAGGTGTCTTGAAGGCGATTCAATAGGCCCAAAGTGCATCATCAAGCTTGTTACTCCAACCCTTCCTCGTTCTTGAGACCGTCTTCTCCAAGATTAACTTGATCTCGCGGTTTGAAAGCTCGACTTGACCGCTAGTTTTAGGATGATATGGTGTAGCAACCTTGTGATTGACCCCACACTTCCTTAAAAGGTTCTCGAAGACTTTGTTGATGAAGTGACTTCCTCCGCCATCCAGACAGAAGAACACGAGGGTGTTTATTTCAACGGCTACACCATCGCCAAAGATGACAAGCAAACGAGAGTCAAGATCACCGAGTGCGCCGACACCAGTCAATAGACGTAGAGTCGAGCCTCCATCCCCGAGGATGATCCGCTCAAAATCACCGCGTACTCCGACATCCCTAGAGAATCATCCTAAAGCAAAGAAGAAACTTCAAACGGAATCCGCTGCGCTCCGGGACAGCACGAATAAAAGGTCGTACCGCTGCTTAAAATATCATGGACCAGGACATGCTCAATTTAAGTGCTCAATATAGCCGTATCTAAATTCATATATGCCTAAACTCTGCACTGTGACTGAGTGATTGTTATGTGGTACGAAAAAGTGGTTAGACTTTTGTTGAAGTCTTGGTAGAGTCTTGGTAGACTTTTGTTGCACGTTTAAAACAAGACATTACAAGATAAGATAATCTACTGGTAGACCCACTAATATACATATTTTCTTAGAGGTTTATAATTTTTAAAATTACAGCATCACACTAAGGCCACATGACCTTGTGTGCGAACTAATAGATTGTACTATGCGTTCACAAAAATCCTGAAGATCATTTAGTTTCTGGTGGAGATAAAACATTAGTGTATTTGTTTTAACATTACCACTGGTGTTGTACAGAATGTGGAGGACCAACAACAACCTTTTGACAATATGATGAGATTGATAAGAATTAGTATTAAATGATGAGTAGACAACTTTTGCGGCTTGCTTTCCTAGATCACCTTTGTGACTATTCTGTGGATTCAGACACGTTTAATCATGACTATGAAAATAAGAAGATTAATTTACGTCTGGCTTGAATACTTAACCAGATTTATCTGTCTATAAAACCTGAATAGTTTAATTCATGAACCCTAGAGAATTCTCTGAAACCCGACCATTGCAACAATAATTTATTTATCTTTTTCTTATATTTCGTTTTCATTTTATAAACCAAAAAACTCTTTCCAATTGATCGAACGACTAAACTCCTTCGATCGACCAAAAACCATTCTTTTGTTCCTTAGCTCAAGTCAAATCAATTTTGCTGCTGTGTACACTTTGCCTCCCTGTGGATTCGATCCCTAAGTACTACTGCAAGATCCTGAGCGCTTGCAGGAATATTTTGGGCGAAAACTGAATTCCCATCAAGTTTTCTGGCGCTGTTGGTGGGGAGCAACATCTGTACCACTAGCATTAAGATGAGATTTCAGCCTAAGCTTTTATTTCATTTATTTTCAGTTTATTTAATTTCTGTCTTTCTTGTTTTTCAGGAAATTCTTTTTTTAAAAAAATGGTTGATTTCTATGGGGGCTTTAAGAAGGGTTTATCTAGTCCACAAACCCACTTATCACAAGAACAAGTTCTGTTGAGCCAAATCTTGGAGTTTCAAGAGAAGGCTAAAGACAAGCTTTTTGATGATACTGAGAAATTACGTGATGTTTTCTCTAACAAGATGGAGAGTCTCCATGCTGATCTTCATAAGTCTCAGCGCCAAATCCAACAACTTGACTAAGAAAAGAGATGTCGTGACATTCACTCCAAGAAAAAGAGAAACAGGTTATCTCTTGTATCTCTTCTGGTTTATTTTCTAATGAAGTTGTTTCTTTGGAATCAAATGTTGTAGAGGTAGAGTCCAAGGCTGGGTTCAAAGAACATTTGTAATTCATAAACATGTTGAATGTTCGACACAGGGAGAGATTTCCTCGTGATCCCCGCGTCAAACTTTTTCTTCTTGAACAAGAAGATTCAATCGATCGATCCAGCAATCCGATCGATCGATTCTCTGAGTCAAAAGGAAGGGACATGTTTGGAGATTATGTTCCCTAAGCTCATGTGACCAAAGTTCCTCCAGAAGACAAGGTTAAGATTCTATCACAGCGGGTACAGCAGGTCTTAGAAGATCAGAAGTATCTTTGTAAGGAGAATAAACATCTCCATGACGAGAATGTGGGGCTAAAAGCAATGATCCAAGATCTCTCTAGGAGAATCAACGTGCTCGAAATGCAAGCTGACACAACATTTTTTGCTGATGAATATGTTGAAGAGGAAGTTGCACATGTTTATGAGCTAGACATTGTCTATTCACCTCAAGTACCTGAAGATGGAATGAAACGGAGGCCACACAAGTGAGAAGATCCAGGAAGCAGCAAGCCAAAGGTCCAAAACATCTTTGAGAAAGATGCTCCTAATGCACCAAGAGAAGACATTCAACCACCTATATCTTAGAGGAACAAGGCGAAGCGCAAAAGACCTCAATCTAAGTTCAAAGCCATGATCCCTTTAGAGGCGAAGAAGTTAGAATCTATCGAGGAGAATGTGGCCGAAATAATCACATTTCTCAAACGCGTTTTCCTAGATATGATGAATACATACGCGAGAATGAGGTGCTAAGGAAAAAGTATATGAGCAGGCTGGACATCAAGCATAAACCTCCTGATTTCTCGAAGAACGACGCTCCATCTAGAGAGTGACAATCTCTAGCCATGTCGAGCTAAAACGACTTTAAACAAAGACGCTTAGTGGGAGGCAACCCACTGGTGCGTTTTAGTTTTGATTTTATTTTAGTGCTTTTAATTTTTTTGTTCGTGTCTCAGGAAAATAGGATTCAAAGATAAAACCAAGAGGAAGCAGAACCGATCGATTACCTCTGCAACATTCGATCGATTGCTTGCTGTTAATAGCATGCACCACATCACTGTTCAACTGGAATACCAGATGCCACCTGATTTGAATCAACTGGTGATTCAAAAATGTGATCCACACTTCAACACTAATTAGGAGATGTGGGGGTCGGATTCCACCCCCGAAGATTGATAGCATAAAACGTTCAACGACTATGATCCACGACTCGAATATCCGTCCCCATCGTCGAGCATCTTGACGCTCGATAAAAAATCTCCGATCCTCGACCGACTTAGACGTTCAAGATACGACCGTCATGGGTCCCGGCCATAACTTTGGTAGGGGTCTTGCTAGCCAAGTTCAATTTGGGTCCGAACGAACCATCGGAGATTGACCGGACATGACATGACCCATTCCCGAGTGCATGGATCAATCCATGGTAAGTTCGGAGGAATCGCGGACCACCTTGGGGCTCGCGGGCTATGAAGCTTGATGTGGCTCGCGAACCACGGATCCTTTTGTATCCGCAGGCCATGACCCTTCCGACCTTTCTTTGATCCTTCTAATTCATCGATAGTCCTTCTGACCAGTCCGGGTACTCATCGATGGTCCTTCCGACGGCACAACTCGTGGATCAGGACATAGAAGAAGCTCGCGGGCCACGCGAACCAAGTGTGGCTCGCGGGCCACAACGAGCAAGACACTCACGGCCACGCAAGCCAAGCATAGCCCGCCGACCAAGAAAGTGTGTTGTGGCTCGCGGGCCACGGACATCTTTCCGTGTCCGCGGGCCACGGACATCCTTCCGTGTCTGCGGGCCACGACCCTTTCGATCTTCCTTCGATCCTTCTGATTCGTCGATAGTCCTTCCGACCTATCCGGGTACTCATCGATGATCCTTCCGATCATATGACCCGCGGACTACGACGAAGAGGAGGCTCGCGGGCCATGCAAACCAAGTGTGGCTCGTGGGCCACGATGACCAAACAACTCGCGGGCCATGCGAGCCAAGTGTGGTTTTTGGTTTTTTCTTTGTTTTTCGAGTCTTTTGGTTTTTTTAGAGTCTTAATAGGGGTTTAATACATTGGAGCTTGAATTTAAGCTTTGGAATGAATATTTGAGGCAAAAGGATGAAAACATGTGGAATAACAATGCAGAACCAGTTTGAAGTGTCTTAAAGATCGTGTCCGATGAAGGTCTTCCCTTAGGAATTTCAATCTCAAATTTTGACACGAGATAGGAAATTAAGTTAGCTTCACTTTGGTGGTGGTTTCAAGTCATTATGATTAGCGGTCAATAAGATATGACTGTTTTACTGGAACATGTCATCTGGATCGACCTGAAGAGCAAGGATCGACCGATCCATGCTGCGATAACCACTTATGGAAACTCAAAATCAGA
>OVAP01005665.1:0-12764 GCA_900406295.1 Aurinia saxatilis
AGTTTTTAACTTAATTTATTATTAAATTAAATAGTTAAAAATTATTAGTAAGACTCTTAAATCCAGATACAAATCAATCATGGGTCCATGGGACTGTGGGAGAAAAAAATGTCAATTTTGTTTCTCTCCATTCACTCAAATATACATACAAACTTTCATCAATTATATAAAAAAGAACATAATCAAATATAGCGATTTCAACAAATGAGAAATATGTGACACTTTCTTCTTTGGAAGAGGGTGTTGAGACAGTCGATGTCCACCAACATAAAGAAAAAACGATCATTATTCATTCAGATTTGAGAATTGGTAGTACATTCAAAAAAAAAAAAAGTATTACACAATTCTTAATATTTGACATATATACTAACTTATTTACTACATATATATGTATATATATATATAACAATATATACAGTATATACTTGGAACAATAATTTTAAAAATCGTACAGCATACTTGAAATATTATTCATTTATTCTACAAAACAAAATGCATGAAATGTAATACATCCTTCTTGTATAGATGGTTAAGTTCGACTTTTGGAAAGAAAAGTCAAAACTTACAACATAAATTTGAAGTCATAATTCTTGACCGTGAAGGGAAATCTTAATGTGTAAGTGTTCCACGCTATTGACATTTATGTAAACTTACATATCAATATTAAGTTGTCAAAAACTTGTGCCAATATTATTGACAATAGGAAACAAAGTTTCAGTACTCTTAAGGTCTAAGCAAATATCTCTTCTTGTTACCCAAAAAAGGCAACACATATTTATTTATTTGTTTTCTTTCATCAAACTCAGATATATATTTTTATATATATATAATTCATGATGCATCTCCAAACTTATAGGAGTTTGAAATTAATCACTATGGAAAAATGGCAATCTATGGATAGACCTCGTCTGGATTTTCAAATGGATTGTAAGCAATTGACTCATATCTATGTAGCCATCAAGTAAAGAAAATAAATTATGCGCCTGGACGGAATCGATTTCTGATCTCGACCAATATGGCGACTCTTCCACACAAAAAAAAACCATTTTTCCACCACCACATGATTATCAAACTCAGATATCTTAATATTAAATATACTAGATTGAGAGCTTGAACCAAATACAATTTCTGTAATAAACATTGTTCTGATTTTTATTAGGTGATTCATGGACCTATGCATATGAGACTTTTTGGGGTATATTTATATTATAGAGTTTCATTAAAAAAAAAATGTTTACTAGTATGTACTTACAATATTTGAATTTCTAAAAAAGTACAAAATTTGTTTGCTTTTAAAATATATAAAAATCAAACATGATTAATTATAAAGTTATTGATGAAAACAATAATTTTCCACTAAATAATATGTTTTTACTTATCAGGTTTTTTGATGGTAATGGTACAGAGAGTCTTGGAAGTTACCCTTTTGCTCATATTTCCTCATTGTTGGAAACCTGGGGTATTTATATTCAATTTTTTTTGGGTCCCAAATATCACAGTTTTGGAAGTAATCTTGTAAAAAATATTTTGTCTGTGCCAATGAATTATTATCTGCAACCGCAAATGACAAATGTTATTTTAGTCCAACCCATCCAATGCTCTCAAAGTATCTGTCAAACTGTCATGTCTTTTCAATTTTGTATTCCAAATGATTTGGCATTATTTTTGAACTGATGCACATGAAATGTTTGCTACAAATCAGTTTTATTCATTTATTAATCCATGTCTCAAAACTACATTGTTTCTTAATGATACTCGTCTAATTTTTTTAATTCACAAAAGAAATCATCGTAGTTGGAACTAACAAAAACTATTTCACTAAATTACTATGCTAAATGACTTTCCTATGATTGGAGAAAACTCAACTTGCACATATCTCCAAGAAACTGCATTTTTCATTTTCATAATGTTGTTTCTTAATATAACAAAATCACAAACAAATATCAAAGATATATTTTTGTTCATATGAAGTTTGAATGTTGGATTTTTCACATGATATATACTAGTAGCTGTACCTGCCTGTAACTTTCAGTCTGCAACAACTCTCAAAATCTTTTTAATCTTATTCGTTTTTCTGAACTATCACATCATCACATCAATTCTTTACCCTTTTCATATTCACAGGTTGTAGAAATAATTTTTGTTTGTGGCTGAAAGGAAAAAATATTTTATTCATTTTTAAAACCGAAATTAATTACTGACGTATTGAATGCGTGTCTTAATGGATCTCTAACATAGACTTTATTATAACTGGAAAACTAAAAGAAAACCTTTATTGTACAATTAATACGTTATGAACATTCTCAAATTTTGTGTTAAAAAGGAAAGTATAATAAAGTCGTTACTTAAAAAACAGCAAAGAAAAGTCTAGAGATGTAATCCATAATTTAATAGAAAGACAAAAACAAAAAGAAAACCCCAAAAACAATGTTGACTGTAAATGGCTCAAATCCAGCAACTCCATTACTAAATAGCCTTATAAATTCCAAATCTCATTAACTTTAATAACCAAAATTTTGTTTTCTCCTCTTTTCTTCACACTTGTTCTCTTCATAAATAAATATGTCCCCACCTATACAAAATTACAAACCCTCTTTCACCATCACCAGCTATATTAACTTTTGAAAGCTTTTACCTTTTTCTCTCCATTAAAAAGTTTTCTCAAAAGAAAAATTGTCAAGAGAAATAAATTTTAAAATAAACTCACACCCGTTTTATAAATTGAGAGAGACCCCTTTTTCTCTTCTCTCTTCTTGATATCTCAAACCTCTCTCTCCATTTCTCCATAGAAAAACCTCTAAATCTATATAAACCAAACCAGACCCATCTCTTGTCTTCTTCATCTCTCAAAACCCATAATTCTCTTTTTTTTTATTCATCCATAAAGCTCACACCTTTTCTCTCAGAAATCCTCTGTTTCCTCTGTTCTGATCTAATCTCTGATCTTAACAAAATGAAAGAGTACTGGACGTCACTAGCTTCACTCCTCGGAGTCCTAGCCTTCTGTCAAAGCCTAATGCAATCAATATTTCCACCGGAGCTCCGTTTCGCCTTCCTCAAATTCTTCAACAGAATCTTCCACCTCTTCTCCACTTACTGCTACTTCGACATCACGGAGATCGACGGAGTCAACACCAACGAGCTCTACAACGCCGTCCAGCTCTACCTAAGCTCCTCCGTCTCAATCGCCGGAAACCGTCTAAGCCTAACCCGCGCCGTGAACTCCTCCTCCATCACCTTCGGCCTCTCCAACAACGACTCCATCATCGACACTTTCAACGGCGTCACCGTCCTCTGGGAACACGTCGTGACTCAGCGTCAGACTCAGACTTTCGCTTGGAGACCGTTACCTGAAGAGAAACGTGGCTTCACTCTCAGGATCAAGAAGAAAGACAAAAGCTTGGTACTCAGTTCGTATCTTGATTACATCATGGAGAGAGCTAACGAGATCCGTCGGAAGAATCAAGATCGGTTACTTTACACGAACTCACGAGGTGGTTCTTTGGACTCCAGAGGACATCCTTGGGAGTCTGTTCCTTTCAAGCATCCGAGCACGTTCGATACTTTGGCTATGGATCCGGTTAAGAAACAACAGATCAAAGATGATCTCAAGGATTTTGCGGAAGGACAAATGTTTTATCAGAAAACTGGTCGGGCTTGGAAGAGAGGTTATCTTCTTTACGGTCCACCTGGGACTGGTAAGTCCAGTATGATCGCTGCAATGGCGAATTATCTCGGTTACGATATCTACGATCTCGAGCTCACCGAGGTTCATAGCAACTCGGAGTTGAGGAAGTTGTTGATGAAGACTAGTTCTAAGTCGATAATTGTTATAGAAGATATAGATTGTTCAATTAATCTGACCAATAGGAAGAAGAATAATAACAATGCGGTTGAGAAACCAAAGAGTTATTACGACCCGGAGACAAAAACCGGGTCGGGTGAGGAGTCGGGTAATGGGAACACGATCACTCTGTCCGGTTTGTTGAATTTTACTGATGGGCTTTGGTCGTGTTGCGGGAGTGAGAGGATCTTTGTGTTTACGACCAATCATATAGAGAAGCTTGATCCTGCATTGCTTAGGAGTGGGAGGATGGATATGCATATTTACATGAGTTATTGTAACTTCCCTTCTTTGAAGATTTTGTTGAAGAATTATTTGGGGTATGAGGAGGAAGATGTGGACATGGATGTTTTGAAGGAGATGGAGAGAGTTGTGGACAGGGCTGAGATGACTCCTGCTGATGTAAGTGAGGCTTTGATCAAGAACAGGAGGGATAAGGAGAAGGCGATTAGGGAGCTTTTGGATGATTTGAAGAGTAGAGGGGAGAGGAATGTGAAAGATGGGAAACTGAGGGGTGTGAATGGGAATTTGACTGAGTTGGAACTTGTTGAGGAGCAAGAGAAGAGGGCTATAGATAGTCAAAATGAAGAAGAGGAGGAGGATGAAGCTGAAGAAGAAGAGATTGAGCTTGAGGATAATATTTGTAAGACTAGAGAAGATTAAAGTAAAAAAATGTGTTTTTCATTTTGTTTTTCTTTCAAGTTTAACAATGTAGTAGAAAAACACAATGGTGAAAGTTGTGATTTTTTCTTTATTTCTTTTATCTTTTTGGGATTTTGGAAGTAGATGGAAAGTCAAAAGAACATGAAATGTGTTTAACTAAAAGAGAAGAAGAGTTTAGAAAGGTGGTTAAAGAAAGAGGCAAGTGGTTTGATGAGGATTTTGTATGTGGGGAATGGGAAATGCTAGCATGGATCTCATTGGGTACCATTAGCATCACATATCTAAATAATTACTAAATAATATTGGCCCACATATTTGTCTAATTAACGACAATGCCTCAGCCAGTAATTATATATACTATTATTTTAAGTATGGACCTTTTTGTTATACACAAACACACACAACCTCCCTAATTCGTTGAATCTTGGGGCCAAAACAAATGGAAAAAAAGTTATTCAGTCTGCTAACTTTGAATCCCCTAAAAATTCAACGAAAACAATTTACAAGATAGAAACGGTAGCATGGCTTGATAGATGAGATTAATTAAACTTTTAGGTTTTACTAGTCTTTTGTAATTATAATATAAATTTTTTTCTTCAAGATTTAGTCTATGTATAACACTTATATTTCATCGATTTTGTTTATAGAAAGTTTATTACCTTCGCCGATTTATTATTATCTAACCTATCAAAAATTTCATATAACAAAAAATAAAAAAAAATCATTTTCGCGATAAATAAAAACTAAATTTTAAGCATCATGTCAAGTGATTTCTGATATTGCTTTTTTTGGGTGAAAGTATGCAACACAGTTTTGTTCTTTAGAAGCAAAACACAATGTTAAATAAGTAGTGAATACCTCTATATTGTTTTATGTTTACGAATAATTTAGGGGGAAATTTTTTTATCTTTAAACTAAAAAAAAAAACATAATTTTTTATATCATTTAATATTTGGTGTATTTTTGTAAGTTTTGAATTGCCAGCATTGTACATGTTTTATTAATTATGTTAATGAGATTACAGATTTTGGTCGGGAATTTTGGTTGGAGGTTTGGGTTACAGATGATAAATATTGATATTATTTTTATCATGTTACATACATTACATCATCCGAATAAGTGTTCTGTTCAAAGATTGTATTCTAAAATATTTTGAAATTTGAAATAATGTCTGATATCTTCCTACTGTATATTGAAAATAGCTGGTTCAGAATATTCAAACTTCTACGTACATACTTTAATACATAAGTTATCCAGTTTCAAGATTTGAATATTCCAAATACTCAAATCTCAGTCAATGAAGTATTTAATAAATCAAAGATGAAAACCAACTAATTATTGAATATGTAGCTCATTAAGACCTCGATGTTTAGCCAGTAGCATCTATTGTGATTGTTATAATTGACACTTTTGTGTAGTGATAATATAGCTGGCATATATTAGGTATGGGGTTCAGAATCATCCTCGCATTATAATATCAAGCTTATGTTCTTATATGTCAATGAACACTCAAATTATACAATGGTTTATTAATAAAATGTGAAGTGTTAAAGACTTAAAGTTGACGATTTGGTAGGTCAAGTTGATCGAAATCTCTTTTTCTTTTTGTTAACTTTTAGAGGTTTGTGTTTAGGATCCCACAGCTTGTACTTACTTTTCAAATTTTTAATTAAACTATGTGATTAATCAATGGATGTATTATAATAAACCTGGCCACTAGACATGTCAGTCTGACTAGTAACACACAAATGTTATATTATAGTGAGTAGTTTATTTAATAAACCATAGTTAGGACGGATTGTACTCGGTGCTTAATACCAACATGACATTATCATTTCAAATAAAGAAAGGTCATAGTGGATAAAATGGCCTAAGAATGACATGTTTTGTGGATTTGGTTAGGCGGATATGATGTAAGATTAGTTTTTCAGCATTTTATTTGACACACAATTTCAACTGGTTATGTATATGCCTATTTTAAGATGCATCATAATTCTATTTTAACTTTCAAATTTATTAATCAAATTATTTATAAATATAAAAAAAAATGGAAAGTGAGATGCTAAAAGAAACTAATCTGAAGCTTTAAAAAGGAACTTGTGAGGTCTATGGTACTCCTTGGACGAACCAAACAATACAAAACCAATAAACTCAGGACCGTTCGGGACTAAGTTGGTGTGTCATGTTACTCGTTGAAAATGTATACTCGTACTCCTCTCCGCGTGACAAAAAGAAAAAAAAGTACTCCTCTCTATGAATGTTGCCAAAGAGTAATGCATCATATTTGGTATTTTGACAAAGATAAAATTTGATATGTTTTGAATATATGTGGAATCAGTGATGCATGCATGACTTTTACTGACACGATTTCTCGTACGTCGTGTACTCGTGTCTATATTTACCAAAATTCATTTCTCATGTTTGTTTTTTGTAATAACGTAATACCAAAACTCGTTTCTGTCTATCTACATAACAAAACAGTCGATCATATTGTTTCTTTTTTCCAATTAGAATCCTAACTGTTCTAATATCTGTATGAAACATTTATTTGTAGTTGTGTCATAACCGTTCTTTACCAATCCTGAAGTAAAGTACATTTGATCAAAAGTAAATATGATACTGCATTGAATATCAGAACTAAAAAAATATATAGCAAATCAGATAGTGGAAAAAGGTAAAACAGATAAACAATGAGGGAATGTCAAGATACACAGGTACACAAAACCTTACATGTCACAAATCAAAACAAAATGATAAGAAGAATTACTTCCAGCAAAGGCCAAGCGTTAAAGAAATTTATAAACAAACTCTTTTTGAGACAAATTTTATCAATTGCACATATAGACTCCCGTTTCGTACCTGTGATCTACCTCATAGAAATCTGTATTTCCCTCAGCAGCTGCACGTAGACTGATACCAGACAACGAATTACTTCCCTGAACCGAGAATTTCACGTAACAGATGATTTCTGGTTCTTCCTCGCCGTTCTCTGAATCAATAGGCATTCGTGCTCTTAGTCTCCCTGGACTACCATTTAGAGGAATCTCTGGGATTTGCCATTTGAGTTCTCGGTCGGTTCTGTTTAGTATTGCTTTAGGTGAAACCTTAAGCAATGTGGGATCAACTGGGAGTTTCAATACAAAGTCAACGTTCTGCAGAGGCTGAGGTAGGTCCGGGTTTGAGACGTATTGTATCATTAGTGAGAGTAAAGTCCCACTTATTCGTTTCACCATTCGGACTCTAAGAGGTAATGGGGTTAGTTTAGGCTGTAGGCTGTACCTAAGGATAGGGATTGGTTCTTCTGACGGAGCGGTTCTAACATGAAACAACCCGTTCTCTAAGCTACTGATCCGAGAACTCTGCATTACAAACCTCTTAACAGCACTAGTACCCTCAACCCGAAATGAGAACTCAGTTTCTTTCTCTTCACCAGAGCCTTTGGGTGGCATTGTTTTCAGATAGATCACACCGATTAGTCCTACTCTAGCAAGCAAGGATTCTCTAAACTCAGTTCTAATTTCCTCAGAGATATACATTTCAGGACCTTTCATCTCAGGTTTTTTAACTAAGTTATCGAGATTACCTCCAGCTCCATCTTTACCTTCCACTACCTTAGGATCACTAGTGTGCAACAGCTCAAGCCCTCCGAGTCCTTCCTTCTTGTGAATCTTCTTCGGTCCCATAAACTCTGAAGGATCCAATCCACCTCCCCAAGCATCACTAAACGCTTCAAAAGTCTCCCCAATAGTAGCCTGTTCGTTGCTAAACTCAATCCCACCGTACTGCCCTTCGAAACCTTCCACATTAATGTGCGTAGACTGTGTTGCTTCAGCTGGAGGCAATGTAGTCACCTCAAGTCCAGCCAATGCCAAAGTCAAATCCGTTGAGGAAGGATCCTTAGTCTTCTTAAACCCATCAACAAGTTCTTTCTCCTTGTTAATCGTCTCACTTGCAGCAAAAGGATCTTTATTCTCCGGTTCAGGCTCTTCCTTCAACAACTCTGATTCCTGCACCACTGGAGCCAAACTCGCAGCTAACTCGTCCCCCGCAGCAATAGTCTCCGCAGGCAATTCGAATCTCGTATTAGCAAACGCGTGCACAGAAGCTTGATGCTCAGCGGCGTGCGATTCCACAGAAGTCCAACTATCTGCTCCTCGAATCTTATTCTCCGTATCCAAAGCGGAGTGAACCATCTTCGCAATCCCATCTCCGTGCATAGCACCAAGCATAGCAGCAAGACGAATATTACTAACACCACGCAGAACAATATCAAGCGCCATGTAAACCTCGGCATACTTCCTTCCAAGCTTCTCGGGAGTGACATCGACTCCGCGACAAGCAGTGACAATAACACTAACAGCTTGATTCACAATATGAATACACTCAAACACATTGATGGAATTATCATGATCCGCGACGGTGACTCCTAGGATATAGATCGAGTTCACTAATCTATACACCACACGGTACTTACTCTCAACGCCAACAATCACCTGTCCATTTGAAGCAGCAAGAGGATCGTCACCGACGAACTCAGCCGCGGCTGCATCGTCGGGATCAGCAACGGAGGAGGAAGAAGAAGAAGCTTGACTCTGTTTCTTGCTGGATTGCTGTTGTTGCTGAGGATTAGAGGAAGCGAATGCTTGACGCGTCTGACGGAAATAGGAGAGAGCGATTAAGGCTCTCGCCGGAGGAAACCATTCTCTGGTTTGGAGTAAGATGTCAGATCCATTTGCTGGTTGTAAAGCTAGGGCTAAGCACGACATGATCCAATTGGAATATTCAGAGATTTTCGATCAGAGTATCATCGGAAAAATATCGATCAGATCTGACTAAATTGGCCGAAGAAGAAAGGGAATGAGAGATCTCGTCGTGAGCTAGTGAGATTCCCAAAACGACATCATATTCATATTCCCTTTGCTACTTATTTCGGGCCTAACCCAAGGTTTAATTAAGCCCAGTAATAGATTGTAAACGCTGTCGTTCCATAGCCATACATTATTAGCATAAGCTAAACCTCTAAAGTTGACACATTTTCGTTTTTGCATCAAGATGTTTAGGATTAGTAATATTGTAATAATATCACATAAAATTTTCCTGGATCATTATCCTTCAAATTATTTTTTTTTTCTTTAGGTTTAGTTTTTTATGTTTAGTTTTTTCCTTAGGCTTATTAGAAACATAAAATTTAGTCTTGTGTTTGTAAAACCAATATTTATAAAATACTACGGATTTAATCATTTAATCAAACAAATACACAAACATTAAGAAAATAGATAAGATCTAAGAATAGAGACGAGATATGATCTCTTTCCTTAACTCAAAGAATCTCCCGTAGTATGACAGGTTTTTATAGATTTATAGGAAACCATATCCCAACACTGGATCATGGTTCTAACGAACATAGTAATTTACTATACTCTCGAAATACATAAAGAAATACATTCAGAGGTAAGAGATTGCTAGAGAGAGTTTTGTTTGTTGTGTGAAAGAGAATTTTCGATCTATCTCCTTCAGACGTAGAGTGCATTTATTTATAGTGAATAAAAATGATCTTAAAAGGTAAGAGTTTTGATAAGCTCAAAAGTCTAAAATGTTTTTTGTCTTTAACACATCATTAATACAGACTTTAACACACCACCATTAATGTGCATTAGTATAAAACGAATTGTGGCATTATCTATTGGTCATATAGATTAGCCCATCCAGACATATATAGCCCACGAGGTCCAAGAGCCCTAAGAGCCCTAAGAGCCAAATTGAAAGTAACGAGCAACGAGCCACGAGCACACGTGCATGCGTGTGTAGTTCTTCATTCTCTCTTTTTTTACTTCACTAGACTGATACAACTATTAGTCTCTATATAAACTACTTGGAATTTTTCCAAATTTTAGATATAAGACATTTTTCCACTTAAACTTATAAGTTTAATAAATCATTTTCCTTTATTTATGGATTAAGACATATTTTTTATTCATACTCATATTCATATTTTATTAAAACCCAATTAACATTTTAATATAATAATCTTCAACCGTCGTATCGTCTTAAAATTTACCTGATTTTGGTGGAAAATATGTGCAGTTCGATAAGAATTAGTAATGGTTTCACATGAACAAATCTCTTCTTACGAGAATAACATAAGACTTGTATGGTTATAGCTTGGTACTTTGGTTAGAAACTTAGGATTAGTAACCGCCAATTAATTAATGTAGGTCAAGTTAGTAACTAGATCTGAATTTCGATGGAATCTATGTTCAAAATTAATCTGAACTTTACTAGTTAGTAACAGTTTGGCATGAGATCGAAGATGGATTCTTCAATCGCGATTCCAACTCCAATGTATTTCCAGTTGAGGTTAGTAATTAATTGTCGATGATTATGGAAACACATGTTTGTAGATAAGAGAGACAAGAATATCCATCCATTAAATTATTTTTTTATTTTTAACCATATTTTCTTAATTTATAGAGATTTTAATGAATTATTTAATAATTAAATATTAAAATTCAATAAAAAGACACATATCCAAGAAATAAAAAAGAAAATATAATATTATAACTTTTGTTAATTTTTGTTTAGTAATAACTTCTGTTTGGAGATTTAAAAGGTGAATTGTGTCATTTTGAAAGATCAAAATATATCACTTCGAATATAAAAATTTAAAATGTTACTTGGAGGAAGTTTAATAATATATATAGCAATTAATTGAAAAACTAGAAAACAATTAAAAGGACAGATGGGTACAAAGTTGTAAAAAAAAAGGAAAGGATAAAAAAATCGATCTCAATGTCAAATTTGGTTGAACATTCAGAGCATCATCAGAATAAGATCTGAGAAAATTGGCCGAAGAAGAAAAAAGAAAGCAAAGAGGGAAAGAGAGAGATCATCATTGTGAACTAGTGAAATTCGTAAAAATCGACATCGTTTGTTACATTATTTATTTTGTTACTTAACTAGACCTAGATCAAGTTTTAATTAAGCAATGAAATAGATTGTAAATGGTGTTGTTCCATGTCGAGTAATGTATGTAAACACGAACTCTTAATTAGCATAGCAATCAACCAAAATATTAATGACTTGATTTGATGTGTCTCTCATAAAATATCTACTAATGCTGATGTGTTTTTGAAAAATACTTTACACGCCAGATAATAGATTTTTTTTAGAGGCGATTGTTTAGAGATTTTAACGTGATTTACAAGCTCTACGAATATGTATTCTGGGTTGTTTTTGAATGAGTCGATGCTGTTTGATTATTATTTCTGGGAAGATTTTCGTTTATTTTTCGAAGCTCGATTTCATCCTTTTGTACACAGAGAAGACGACTCGAATCAGAGGATTGAGCATGTGGTTTTCCTTCTTGAGATCGGTTCTCTTTGGGCGAACTCAGGAGAAGTATGAAGGATTATCTGTTTCTACTTTCGATCTCTTTGGGCGATTGCAATCACAAAAATGACAAAACCTATGAAGGATTATCTGTTTCTACTTTCGATCAAATTGTCTTTTTGCCTTTCTGTTTCTACTTTGTCTATCATGACACTTGATTTTGCGTTTAATCTCTGTTTCATGCAATTGTGATTATCTTTGTCTAAAATATGTCGTATAAGAGTAGCTGAGAGGTTTTTGAAATTAGAATTAGCAATTTGCAGTTAGTTGCTAGAGTTTGATGGCTTAATTAAACTTGTGTGAATGATGTTGGTGGAAGAATATATAATGGGATAAACAGTTACTGGTAACAGTCCATCTCTTAACTTATAATAGTCCATGTCTTGATGATCATTCAAAGTATATTTAGGAGAATGGGGATTGGATTCGTTTGTGGCGTTGGTTGGGGACCTGATTTTGTTTATGAGATTATTGTCTATATTGGTGCGGGCTGCGGAGTTGGTTTCAGTGTTGGTATAACGCTTGGAACGAAGTTATGTCGGGGTTGCGGATACAAGTGAGTGACTGTAATGACCCTCACATGTGATCGGGGAACAAGCCAACTGATCGCGACACAATAACCGAGATTTCATGGGCGGAAGCACGAGGTGGCAGAAACATGACGTTTAGAGAAGCACGAGATGGCAAGGTGTTATTTCTGAAATAAAAATTTTCAGAATAATATAAAAATTTAGGAGAGCTTGACGTTTTTTGGAAGCACGACGTTTTCATAAGCACGATGAGATTAGTAGAAGCACGAGGCATTGTGGATATACACCAGTAAGCACGACAAATCCGTAAGCACGACACATTGAAGCACGACGAGTCT
>OVAP01005667.1:0-12763 GCA_900406295.1 Aurinia saxatilis
TAAACGTCATGTTTCTGCCACCTCGTGCTTCCGCCCATGAAATCTCGGTTACTCTGTCTCGATCACTTGGCTTGTTCCCCGATCACATGTGAGGGTTATTACACTTGGTGTCGATCGACATTTGACGTGTGTGGCTACAATTTGGATTCTTAACTTAAAGTTCCCAAGCCCTAACCTTGCTTTTAATTGTCTAAAAACCCTCACCATAATAGTCACTTGCAGTAGTTTTAACAACAAAAAACCCATGTTCTTAATTTGATTTGGAATTTTTTAATTAGTTTGCAATCTATTGGTCCTTCTGGATTCGATAGCTTAAGTACTATAACTGATTTTATGTGCACTTGCAGTTAGAATATAGAGGTTAAAACTTTGTGTATCACTGGCTTGAATACTTAACCGGATTTATCTGCCTAAAATCCTGATCTGTGGACCTAGAGAATTCTCTGAAACCCAACAATAGTTTATCTATCTTTCATTTTATTTCGCATTTCATAAAAAAAAACATTCCACTTGATTGAACGACTAAACCCATTTGATCGATTGAAAACAAAAAATCATGTGCGCTTGCAGGAAGATTTTGGGTGAAAACTTAATCCCCATCAACTCTTAACACACTTATTTGTGTTTAGCCATATGGATTTTTGATCCCTTATGTAAACCTTAGCCTAACAAAAAAACTATTCAACTATGGAAGAACACATAATAATCAATGAGAAGTTATGCATAAAACAATAATCTGAAGTAGCAAAGGGTTCAAAGATCTTCTTTGCCTGTCACACCGAGGAGATTCTTCCCCCAAGAATTACAAGAACAAAAGTTGTTTATAAGAAAGGCGGCTTGACCTAAACCATGGTCTAAATAACACACACACACATATATATATATATATATATATATATATATATATATAAAGAGAAAACACGAGCTGGCCCAAACATGTAAACTTCTTGAACTTATGGGCGGTTTGTACAATAAAATGAAAGTTTACTTCACTGATTTAGAGGTGGTGTCGATCGTCACTATTGTGGTGTCGATCGATACCTTATCCATTCCTCGTCTTGGTCGCTTTCCTCGTCAGAATGACATGTTTTCCCTAAAACAGTCGTATCTCTTCAACCGTCAATCGGAATGAGTTGAAACCACCACCAAAAGTGAAGTTAACTTGTGTAAAACTCTGAGATAAAAATTCAATGGGAATATCTCCATCGGATATGATCTTTGTAGCCTTTCAGACTGGTTCTGCATTATCATTTCACTAGTTTGCCTCCACAAGCTCCAAAAGTCTAAAAAACACATGACTCGCACTTTAACTTGAAATGACGTAGTTGGACTCTAAAAACACTAAAAAGACTCGATAAAGGACTATGTATCTCGGCCTAAAAATGACCAAATCCGAGATACATCAGAAGTGGTACACCATCATTCATACTCTCCTTGAGATTAGGCTTTATTATCACAGAAGATGACTTACAACCTAATAAAAATGTGCCCAAAATAAGTTCAAGAGCATATTTTTCGTTGACACAGTTATATCAGATGCATATCCAACAACTTCAAGGCATATATATATATATATATATATATATATATATATATATATATATATTGTTTTTCTAAATGCCTAAATCCCCGATTTTGAACATTTCAATGTGAGTTAATTAGCAATGTTTAATCGTACTAGCAATTACTATCCCGTCGATATAAAAAAAAAACACATAGCCACCACTAAAATTCCTCACAAAAAGAGCGTGATCACCATGAGTCTTAGAAAATCTCAAACTTAAAAAGCTTATTTGAACTTGATAAACCACTGTCTCGAAGCTTGCTTAAGACCCCAAATGGATTTCTTCAATTAACACATTGTATTAGGAGGAAGAGATGCCCCATGTTTTGTAGTATACCCAGGTGGTAACTCCATAAAAATTTGTTTGTTTAAGTCACCATTCATAAAAGCATTAGACACATCCAACTATTTAAGAACTCAATTCTTCTTAGCTGCACAAGCTAGTAAAAGTTTAACTCTGGCATGCTTATGATGGTTATCTTTAATGCATGTTTTAAGTCTTATTTTATACTCGTTAAGTACCTTTCATCTTGAATTTTGTGTTGCTTTGTTGAAAATTCAATTACATTCTTGCATGTTAGTTCATTTTAGGACCTTGTCTTGCATTCTTGCATTTTGCATTGTATATTTGCATTTTTTAGGTACCATTTGGAGCGAAAAGCTTAATGTTTCTCTTAAGGAAACATATTATACTTGGTGGATGCATTTTTGGAGCTTGGTATTGAAGAATGGATGTTTTAATGCAAAATGAAGTTTTGGTTGCATACGCTCCATCTGACGTGTTTCAGAAATGAGGTAAAAAATATATCTTTGAGTTGTTTTTGAAATGAGATGAATTTTTGAAAAAATATATCTTTGATTTATTTTTCCAAGGGAGAAGACCTCGTGTCATTTAAAGTTCGGAGGTGAAAGATACACCCGATTCAATGAGCTTACATTTAATCTTCCTACAAATGAAGAAAGAGGATAAATGAACAATATATGGGCTCCCACGGCCAAAACCACCAGTTGGATGCTTCATAACCCACTCGTTGGGAGGGCCGTGACCACAACAAAACACGTGTTGACCAATTTTTAGGATTTAAGCAACATTTCTCATTTAGTTTCTTAAGCCATTGTTCTTTTAGTCTTCACTTCTTTATAATCCTAAACTCTTTATAAATATTTTGGATGCCTTTTGGTTTTGATATTTTAAGATTGTGATTTTGGATTCATCATCTTCTTAATGTCTCTTTAATCATTTTTAATCCAGTTTTTTTTTTTTTTTCTCTTGTTTCTTGAAGCATGTGAGAGTATTTTGATTATGGTTCTTGAGTTTAGAAAATTATTGTGTTTATTTTATTGGATTGTAGGTGATCTAATGTTGGGCTTAATGTTTTCTTGGATAATGTGGGTCCTAATGCTAGATTATACTTGAGCTTTAAAAGATTGAACTTAGGCATTAATCTTGCCTGGAAAGAACAAATTGTCTAATTTTCTTCTTTAACCGTCGGGAAGTAATGTTAAAGGGATTAGTGCTTTAGGGAAATTTTTTATCATGCTTGGAGTTAATAAAATCACAATTGGGAGATTAGTGAATTTGCTAATCAACAAAGTTACTAAGACTTTGGGAAGGACTTAATTTACAGTTAGTGATTCCTTGCCTAGGATTGTGCTTAATTAATTAGTACTCAACAACTATGTTTATTTGGTACCCTTAAGGATTATTGTGATTAGGGCTAGGTTAGACTTGATCTTTCTTAGCCTAAACATTAGGTTGATCATCTCCCAAAAGGTTTTCGGTGAAATGCACAAAAGACTTATACTTCTTCCATAGCCAATGAAAATGGATGTTAGATTGAGCTTGATCTAGTAATTCTTATTGAATAGCTTATTGATTAGTAATGTTTCAATTGAACGATTAGTGAAATTTCTAAATTAGTGAAGTGATTAAGATCATGAAAGTGGATTAGTCAATATTAGTGTCTCAATGCCTAAGATTGTTATTAATTACTCCCTCCGTTTCATAATAAATGTCATTTTAGAGTTAAATTTTTGTTTTATTTTAAGTGTCGTTTGCTTTTTCAATGCAGATTTATTACAAAATTTACAATTTTATCCCCATTTTTCAAGCTTATTAATTACAAAAACCAAAGAATATAACATATTAAATAGGGGTAAAAAAAGAAAATTTAATAGTTTTCTTAATTTGTGTGAAATATGTCAAACGACACTCTTTAAGAAACAGAGGGAGTGGTATTTAGCCACCATTAGTTAATCATTAATTCACCTTGATCATATTGTTAGACTCAAGAACCAATTCTTGTTTATTAGTTTTTTAATTTTTATTACTTTCTTAATTGCTTTGCTTACTTTATCATGTTGAGTAGTTTGTTGAACCATTGAAAAACCTATAAAAATATGTTTGCTTTACCTTAATTAAAACTTGTTTTCCTAGTAAGTTAGATTCCATTCTCCTTTGGGTTTGATCATAAACTATGCTACAAAAACTAGTGTGTTTTTAGTCGCTTAATGTTTAACTGAGTTTGTAAAGACCAGTTACAAATACATCAATTTGGTGCAGTTGTCGGGGCGATTTGTGCAATTTGGCGCAGTTGCCGGGGCGGTTTGTGGAATTTAGCGATTAGGATTAAGGTTCTAGTTAAGAGTAAGGTTTTATTTTTCCTTTTGCATACTAAATATCTATCTTTTTGTAGTGTTTGGTTTGTTTTTGAAGGTGAAAGGAGTTTTATGGTAGCTTGACAAGGAGTTTGGTCAACACAACCTAAACAAGATGGACCAAACAAATCAAGTTTGGGGGAACACTTGAAATCATTTCCAACCCCATTGAATACGCTTCCATAAGATACCAATTTATACAAACCATTGTAAATACCGTTTCATTTCTTTTTTTGTGTGTTTGCTTCTCTTCCTTGGATTTGTCTTTCACCGAGACGATGAAATTCAAGTTTGGGGGGATAGAGCTAGTAGCTAATCATCATCTTAATTAATTGTTTTAATTTATCTCTTATATGCATTGCATTGTACAGTGTTTAAACTGATTTTTAATTTTTTTTTTTTTTTCAAAAACCCAAAAAGAGTTTTCCTTTTCATGTAGTTGCATTTCGTACACTTGTATAGGGTCATTCTAGGATTGCATTTGCATTTCTTCATGGGGACACTAAAAGTTTTGACCTTGTAAAGTTTAAGTAGTTAGCATCCTTAGATGAATTTTAGCATAGTGCATATCTATGCAACTTTGGAATTGTAGAAAATTCTTTATATATGCATTTTGATCTCTTGCCATTAGGGTTATTTCCCCTCATAATAGCTTGTTGGATGCAATTTTAACTCCATTTGCTGGAACTTAACTGAACTAGTTTTTCTCACTTTTGGTTTAAAACCTTAACTTACGACGAAAACATTCAAGTCATTTTTAACCCTTTTACCTCTCTTAATTGACTTAATTGGCCTCCTTCATATTTTGAGGTTGGTTAAATACTCACCCTTTAGACATTCGTCTTTATTTGAAGCCATAGTTACGCTTGTGTGTTAGACCTTTTCATATTTTGTTCAATCATGTCAAAAATATCTTGAGATAAAGGCGACAAGTCTTTTTCTTTCTTTAGCATTAGTCTCATTGGCTAATCTAGGTGGGATTAGGAATTTCTTAGCCTTGTTCTAGTATTTTTATGAAGGGTTGCGTACAATGTGTTTTAGCGAGTGATTAAAATAAAAGTTTGGGGAAGAGTGAGAAGTCAAAGATTGTGTGAGCTTATTGTGAGTATGAACCGCAATGGTTAGAATTTGGCAGATTTTTTGGTTGAACTTTAAAGTGGTTTGGAAGCTAGATAATTAGCATCCTATAGAGAAAAGAGGTACATACTAGAAGAGATTGCTCTTGAGCTAAGGAAAAAAAAATGTTTAGCTCCTCATAAATGAGTGACTTTGTTCAATGTGAAAGATTCAAGTCACTAAATTACTTGAATATTTCACATTGAACCTTTTCTACTATCAGACCGATAGGACTAGGTTCCTTACCCATTTGTGAGAACGCACCTTAATCATCTAAATGAATGTAAGGAGCTAAATTGTTGCCAGCTTGAGATTGCAGTGACACTGAGCTTTAATGTACGAATAAGTTTGAGGGAAAATGATAGGTTGTGTTTTATGCATGTTTTTCTAGTCTTGTTTTATAGTCTTTAAGTGCTTTTCATCTTGCATTTTGTGTTGGTTTGTTGAACATTTAGTTACATTCTTTCTTTCTTTCTTGAAATTTCATTTAGTTCATATTACACTTAGTTACATTCTTTGCATATTAGTTCATTAAAGGAACTATGTATTGCATATATGTGTTGCATTGCATATTTTAGGTACCTTTTGGAAAAAAGAACTTAAAGGTTCTCTTAGAGAAATATTTTGGATATGGTGGATGCATTTTGAGAGCTTATAATAAAAAATCTGATTTGATGATCAAAATAAATTTTTGGCATAGATAGGTAATGCAATTGCCACTGTTTTAAGAAGAAACCTCTTTACCCCTCAAAATAAAGTCCTCGAATACCAACCATAAATTCTTTTCTCATAGAAACCAACCATACAATATATCTTGAATGAATTATGTCAATATACGAAAATGGGAATGAAATTGACCAAATAGCCAAACCAATTTTCATAGCTAGCCAAAAAAAATATTTAAATTACATAAATAACCCTACTGAACAATTTTTTTTTAAAATTACCAAGAGGTAATTTTTATTTTTTGACCTCTAGATTGCAGGCAAAGTCTAGAGGTCGCCTGTACATCCCCTTAGGCTCGGGACCATAGCATATTATATGGTCCCGTCCCAAAAACTACTCAAACTGACGACCTCTGGACTTTGCCTACGATCTTTACCAGTTGAGTTATTGGCTCTTGGTTACTGAACAATATATGAACAAATCTTGTCTCTTCATTTCTCTTTCATCCATTGTCATCATGTCTCTCCTCATCTCTTTCTCTCCTTTTTTCTTTAATGCCATCTGATTTCCTCTTTTCTTCTTAATCTACATAGACAAAATCCATATGTTATTTGAAAAAAATAAAGATCTCATCAAGATCTTTAAATTGAACTCAGTAAACCCTATTTTTCCGAAAATCCGGCAAATGTTCGGCCACAAAAAGGTTATATCTGTTTTATTCGATAATGTTTATATTTGATTTCATTTTTTAAAAGGGATTTACAGTATAGGGTTTAGGATTAAACCTTAAACTCTAAACCTTTTGCATACAAGAAAATTAAACCATAATGTTTGGATCTATACACCCAAACTTATTCCTGAACCCAAACATTGATTAATGAATTTGATTTTTTTGCTGTGATTTTTGTTTTTTTTCAGGGCTACAAATCTAATCGGAAAGAAAGAAGAGGAGGAGAAAGAGAAAGAAGAGGAGAAGAAAGAAGAGAGAGGAGAGTGAGAAAGAGAAATGCATATAGGAAGAAGACAAGAAAAAAAAGAAAGAAAAAAGAAGGAAGAGAAAGGACAAAATTGTATTAAAAATAATTGTGCATGGATTTTATGTGGTGTTGGCTATATTGCCAATTATTTTTAAAAACTTGGTCATAACTACTAATTATTTTTTTTATCTTTAGTTTAAAAGTTTCACCTTATAACCACTAAAACATATGAAAAATCTAAATAATGACCATTTCCCTTTCACTAGAAATTCCGGATACAGATTTTAAGGCCATCTTTGTATTCTCTAAGACCTTAGAACCAAAAGTAATTGAAGATTNGCTATATTGCCAATTATTTTTAAAAACTTGGTCATAACTACTAATTATTTTTTTTTATCTTTAGTTTAGAAGTTTCACCTTATAACCACTAAAACATATGAAAAATCTAAATAATGACCATTTCCCTTTCACTAGAAATTCCGGATACAGATTTGAAGGCCATCTTTGTATTCTCTAAGACCTTAGAACCAAAAGTAATTGAAGATTTGGTAAATTTAATCATGTTTTATATTCATTAAAAATCTAGTCATAAAACTAAATGCTGGAAAATCTTGAATAGTACATAATTATCAAATCTACATACATGTATAAATTATTTTAAAATACATTTTCCGGTAAAGATACAACACTAAAGTTAAAACAAACTATTTTAGTAATTTGTATAAATGTTGTCGTTGGTATATATATGTATTGTATGNTTATAAATTATTTAAAATACATTTTCCGGTAAAGATACAACACTAAAGTTAAAACAAACTATNCTACATACATGTATAAATTATTTTAAAATACATTTTCCGGTAAAGATACAACACTAAAGTTAAAACAAACTATTTTAGTAATTTGTATAAATGTTGTCGTTGGTATATATATGTATTGTATGGTATGTTGTTGAAAAATATATTGCATTACTAGAAGAATTCTAAGCAAAAAAAAGTAACGAATCTGTAAAATATATGTTGAAAACTGAGTTTTTTCACACTTAACACGTCGTCTATGGTTACCAAACATTGTTCATTCCATCTACTTTATTAATTAAATAGACAGCAACAATTTTCCTTTTGGCATCTAATTTTATCACTTTCAACTATTGAAATAAACTAACGATTATCTCCATGACCTCATTACCAACTCTAATGACAATTTCACAAAAAGGCAAGATAAAAAAGATAACAAAATGCGTAGAATATGTTGACTGAATATTTTTTACCGTACTACGACAAAACCAAAATAAACTACACAAAACTTTGTTGTCTGATATCTCTATTGAACCGTTGGATAAAATCTTCCACTCGTCTGTTCAATTCCTCGTTCGACATTTTGGAGAACTCCTCCGATTCTTCTTTAACATTCTCCCACTTCTTTGTCGCCTCCTCTGCCTCCTCCGCCTTGTGAACAATCAGCCATTTCGAGCTATCCGATTTGCTTCGATCGTAACTTTTAGTTCTTTGTTTTATGGCTTGATGACGACGTTCCGAGCGTGACTTATCTGATTTGCTTCTCCCGTACGGTTTAGGGTTCACTAGCTTTCTTGAGTTGCAAGTTTGGCCTCTAACAGGAGTTATATGAGTGTTTTTCTCAGTCTCTGGTTCGTGTTTTTCGATAGCTATGTCTCTCGGCTGGTTTTCGCTCACGACTTCAGGAACTTCCTCTTCCTTCTTGACCAAACATTGCTGTATATCTTTCGCTTCCACTGCTTTTTCTTGCTTCTCAGGGTTCTTGATTTCTTTCGGCGAACTCACACCATAGCCCGAGCCCGAGTATTCCGGCCTAGGGCTCTCTCTTGCGTCGCTTCTCATCGCGGCAGTGTATTCTTCGTAAAAGTCGCCGTTCTTCTCTTTATCAGTGAATGCACCGTAATCAGCGGCGATGATAATGATAAGTGCGTTGGAGATGAAGAACAAGATCTTCGTGTCATTGAAAATTGACGAAGGAGAGACGTCGAGAACGTAGAAGAACAAAATGTAGGTGAAGATCGTTAAGAGGATCGGGAGGAGCGAAGAATACAAGTTGTATTGTTTCTTGGCCTTGCAAGGCTCGAAATTAGGGTTTTCAACAACGTACGAGGGCATTTTTGTCATTTTTAGGGCTAGCTCGTAATGAGTTGGGCATTGAGTTTGAGGATGTATAGTGTGTGTTTGATATTCCCAAGTCCATGACTCTGACCTCTTTTATATTGTGATCTTGAATTTGAATTATTGAGCTAATAAATTTTCGATTTTACCCTTGCCAACTACTATTATCTTACTTGTGGATCCTGCCACGATTCGCGATTTGTCGTGTTACGTGGAAATAACGTCCAATCATCTTCTTAGATTATTATTCAATAATCAATAGGTGATTCAATCATCAATACTTGATTTTAACCTTTGTCTACCTGATATTTACATATATTATAATACGTGTATTAAGATAGGAACAAATTGTCGATATTGGGTGATATAAGCAAATCAAGAAAAACATTTTAGGTCAAAGGTACATAGGCTTGGTACATACGACACGTCAATATGACAACAACACAAATCCGTAATTTTACAGTTTTATACATTACAATAGGTCCTTCAAGATGTACCTATTGTTAAGCGCTCTGACAGCACAACAAAGTGTAATAAAACTACATATATTTGATGGCTTTGCTTCCACGTATCTATGAAAAGTAAAATTTATATGTTGCATCATGCAAATAATTTACAAATATAAAAACAAAACTTGACGATTCAGTCAAAACAATTTATCTGAGTTTATCCGGATCTCTTTATCCGAAGTGAAAGGATGTCCGAATAAGTTTTCATTTTAATCTTTCAAATCTCTATTAAATGCAGTCATTTTCGGTGAATTATTGCCTTATCGACAAATCATTCTAATTTCGTGTGTCAACAAATAAATTCATTACTCTAAGTCATACATTTAAACAATGCGTATCATAAGAAGCCAAAATTAAGAATATAGCATATGGTACGTACGTATGATCAAAGAAGAATAATTGAATGTGACGAAATAGAAAGATAGATACACGTGTGAAATTGATTTGGGGCAAGTCATATGGATCTGTCAGTCCTGAGATCGATTCCCACCGGAAACTAAATTATTATTGTTTGGCCAGACGAAGATGGGGTCATATTTTAGGCCTCATTAGAAAACCCGGAGTCGGACTAGTCGTCGGTACTGTTCCCTTGGAGATTAGTTGGCCTTCGATCCAGATACCCCCGGTTAAAAAAAGAAAAAAAAAGAAGACAAAATAGAAAGATAGATACACGTGTGTTCGTATTGGCTATCAACTTGTTGATTAAGCTGCGACGTGGCAAAAGCAAAGTTCATGTGAGCCACACCACAAGTTAGCTGTTGAGCTAGATTTCATCGTACAATTGGGTTAGATCTTCTAAGTGTTAGCAATATCCGTAACAAAGACAAACACAGAAGCAAGAATTTGTCTAAGTATTGCAGGAACAAAATTTGAAGCCAAAACGTAGAGTTTTGTTGAAGCAACTAAAGACTCAAATCCAAAAAACAACAAGCCCAACAACCAACATAATTTTGTGTAACGATTAGATGAAAACAAAACAATGTTTCCCATGCAACAGATTGATTCAAAAGAAAGAGATAAGATCAAAGAATCAAATTGCAAAAATGACAGCTATCTAAAACAAAGGACAGTCGATTCTCTACTTTAGCAATTAACGGTGAAGATTAAGTTCATGATTAGGGTTTTAGCAGTTTCATCTTTGTATAAATATCGCATAAGAAATATTCAAGAGAGTGAATCAATAAAGATCATCTTTTTCAATACAAAGCTTATCAAGCTTTGCTTTCGTGGTATCAGAGCCAGGTTCAAATACAACCTTATGTTTATTTGCCTTTAAATTACTCTAATTATGTGACTGTGAAACTGAATGAGAACAACTTTCTCATTTAGAAATCACAACTTGAAAAAAAAATTAAGTCTCATAATCTTCTTGGTTTTATTACTGGAGCAACTTCTTGTCCTGTTCAAACAATTTTCAGTTCCTAGAAATGGATGTCCAAATCACATAGTGCCAAATCCAAACTATAACTTATGGATGCAAGATGACAATGCGGTTCAGTCTTGGTTGGAAGGTTCTCTCTCAGAGGAAGTTGCTGGTTTGGTCATAGGTCGTCACACCTCTCAAGAAATCTATCATACTTTAACAAGGCCACAAAGTCAAGGGTAACGAGTTTGAAGAGATGATTGCAGACTATTTCCAAACAAAGTAAGACACTTTCTGCTTATCTTAAGGAGATTAAGAATCTAAGTGACCAGCTAGCTTCAATAGGTCATCATGTTTCTGATAAGAAGAAAATATCTTATACGCTTAAGGGTTAGAAGAAAAGTGTGAATCTATCATTACTCAAACTGAAACTCTGCTTATACTTGTGCCTACTCTTAGCTATAAGGAAGTTATAACCGATATTAGTACCTTTGAGGAGAGAATGGTAGAATATTCAGATGTGCAGTCTGTATCTCCACACACTGCCTTCAGTTCTCAACAAATGCAGCAAGCTTTCTCACCACAGCAAGCTCAGCCAGTCCAACAGTCAGATTTGTTTAATCTAGCAAGTCTTCTACTCTAGTGGAGGCAGAGGCAGAGGAAGCTCCAACAACAACAACAAAGGAGGTAAAGGCAAAGGTTTTTATTTAACAAGTGGCAAGGGCTTTCATCAGCAGATTTCCTCTGGTTCCACCCCTGGTGCTTCTAGTTCACAAGATGATATGCATATCTGTCAAATCTGTGGAAAGAAAGGTCATCCTGCACTCAAATGTTGGAGACGGTTTGATCACAGTTACCAACATGAAGACAACTTACATGTTGTGTTGGTTGCAATGTAAATGTTGAATCTCAAGATGGCTGATTCAAATAGCTCAGAATGGCACCCAGATAGTGGAGCCATTGCTCATGTCACAAACTCCAATCAGAAACTTCTGAAATCTCAGCCATATCATGGACCTGATTTTGTCATGGTGGGTGATGGAAACTATCTTCCTATCACTCATGTAGGCCATTCTGCTTTTCCTTCTACCGCATGTGCGTTACCACTTAAGAATGTTTTGATCTGTCCTGAAACTGCTAAGTCATTATTATCTCTCTCCAAGTTGACTCATGGCTATCCATGTTCTGTTGAGTTTGATTCTAAAGTGTTGTGATTAAGGAAAAAGAAACCCGAACCTCTGAGAATGGGAAGGCACATTAGTGGACTTTATGTATTTGAAGAAACTGCTGCTCAGGTCTTTTACTCATCAAGACAAGTCAACATGAGTAAAGACATTTGGCATAAGCGACTGGGACATCCTGGTTATCAGGTTCTTCAGAAACTAGCATCAAGTGATTCTATTTCAATAAGCAAGAGCTTCAAGACTCATTGTGACGCCTACAGTCTTGGGAAAAGCTGTCACTGGACCTTTTTATCTTCTAGTTTTGTAGCTTCTAGACCGCTAGAGAGAATCCATTGTGATATATGGGGTCCTTCTCCTGTATCATCAGAACAAGGGTTTAAATACTATGTTATTCTTATTGATCAATGATCTCGCTTCAGTTGGTTTTACCCTTTGACACAAGTCGAAGTTTGTTGATATTTTTCTGCAATTTCAAAAACTAGTAGAANCACAAGTCGAAGTTTGTTGATATTTTTCTGCAATTTCAAAAACTAGTAGAAAATCAGTTCTACTGCAAAATTGGAAGCTTTCAGTGTGATGGAGGTGAATTCA
>OVAP01005668.1:0-12760 GCA_900406295.1 Aurinia saxatilis
CGACGGGCCCACTAATCTGAACTTATCACTACTCGAAAACAGCAGACGAATACTATGAATCACAACAAAACATCACCAAACGAACTATCAGGTTCAGAATATCCAACGGCCTAACGACCCCACAAACAAGTCAAGATTCCAAACATTGGATAAAGCCGTCCAGGCACCACGAAACAAGTCCTCCCAAGACTTAAAACAGAAAACTAGTTAGACGAAAGCGGTCCCCGACAATCTACTTATCCTCTTCCATCGGGTCCCGAACGAAGACCGGGATGTCAACCAGGCATGGCTCCTCAGCAAACACATTCGTGTCCAAAGAGCACAACCTGGACAGATCCTCAGTGATCTCACCCACAAAGGCGTTGTATTCATCATCGGCATCCTTGTACCTCATTTGACTAGCTGCAACGCCGGCCTCGGCCTCGTCAAACACCGATGGGCCCGCGCCTCTCAATGCCTGGATCTTCTGGTAGGAGTTCTCGGCCTTTCATCAAGAGTCAAGAAAGAAGTTAGAACAGGCCACACGCATCATGACTAACACTCATTGATTGCTAACCTGATGGTGAAGACACATCGGCCCATTGAACTCCTCCTTAAGCCTGACAACCTTGGCTCGAGTGCTCTCAACGTTGTGAAGGAACTATTGATCCCTTTCATCTGACCTTTGAGCACCATAGCTTTGGCTGCCTCCTTCGTTGCTTTCTTCTTGTGATGAAGGGCCCGCTTCCCCTCTTTCTCCGCCTTCTCAGTCAGGCGCGCAACCTCCTCATCAAGGCTATCGGACATCCCCTTCATGTCGGCCAGTTGATCTTCGTAGGACCTCTGAACCCTCCTAAGCTCGTCAGACTCCGCACGGGCCCCATGAAGGTCGGCCTGGTATGCATTCACCAGCGCGTTGTGATAAGCAATGTACACCAACGAAACAACAACAAGTTAGTCTTGAGCAAAAAACAAAAACGGTCAGAGTTAGAAGATCACTCACGTCCATGCCAGCGGCGGACGCATCCATATACAGGTCTCGATGCTCAACGGACCACCGGAACGAACGACTCCCAAGCCGAATGACGCGACCATGGTAGTCCGAGGCGACAACACGCCTGTAAAACTCCGGAGGAACAACATCTGGGGGTGGGACCTCCTCCTCAACTGTCGGCAGTTGAGTCTCTTTCGCCTTCCTTGTCTTTTTGCTTGGGCCACCCGCAGCGATACCCTTTCCCTTGTTCGTTCTCCGAGTCTCATCGTCTGGACTTCGCGATGATCTACCGGGACAAGCGCGATCGGCCTGCGACACTCCGGACTGTGCCTCGGTTTCACCAGCAGTCTTCCCTTGATGGATCATGTCCATGAGAGTCATCCTCGCTTCACAATCTTAAAGGTATTGTCTGAACGGATAGGAGATTCGAACCCGGTCCCACTCTCTACTCTGTCCAAGGAGAAAGTCTTGGTCCAATGAGTGGAGTTCGCTCGTAGGGTCTGAAGCAATGACAACCAACCCTCCACTCCCCTGAACGAGATGTGATGCTCTGCATAAACAAAAAACAACGAAGGGTCAGATAAACATTCAAGCAATTTCAGAACAAAGCATGAATTCTAAAGAAGTAACGCAAGTGGGCCAGATCTTTAGGGCCCCATTGAGATCTAACTCGATGAAAGCCACCACCCTCAATGGATTGACGATCAATATTGACATAAAAGAAATGTTCATCCCAGTGGTGAACCTTCCCTGGGAGACCTCTGATAATACCTTGGCCCCGTTTCCCCGAGATAGCATATGTCAACCGAGTTTTGCTAGTGGGACGGATAGACAAGGCATGGGATAGGAAATCGGATTTCACCGTGACCCCGCACTCGATGAACATTTCACTATCGTGATCATACTCTTTTTCCCTTCGAAAGGTTTCTCCCAAGTGGTTCTCCTTGCCAAGGTTTTTAATGAGGTGATCATCAGAACACATCCGACTCACGAGATTATCTCAACAATCTCGTTGGCCCAGAAACACTTATAACTAGCTGAATAGTCCAGCTCAGGTCAATCGGCCCATTTTCATCTTCCATCAAGAGAAAGCCCTAAAGTTTGTTCCGAGCGCCGTCAAGCAAGAAGGTTCCAGAACAGAATCATCGGAGTATCTAGGGAGAAAGGAAACTATCTAGAAGACTACTGGAAGAATGGAAGCAAATCTTTAGGAAATGGAAGGTGGCCCATGAAAGAGCTTGGGCCCAAAGACGGTTTAGTTATAGTATATATAGGATCTAAGGTCGTAGGTCTTAGATCATCTTCTTCTCTCTCGAATAGCGTAGTTCTTAACAGCTTGTATTCAAGAATTCTCTTTGCCATCAATAAAGCGACCCTACTTCTCTTACCTTGTTCTTTGTCTTTCTCTTTAACTTTCTGAGCGGTTCATACTAAGAGAGTCGAGGATCCCTTAAAAGATCTGTTAGACAAGTTTTTGGTTGTGTTAATTCATGCCCACACAGTGCTCGTGAGACGTTCGTAAACCGTGTTAAGTTAAACTGGGTTTGCAAGACGAATTAGTTTCTTCCGAACCCTTACTGTTCATTAGCAAGAATCCTTCCGATAAACAAATCGTCGTTCGCATTACCGTACGAGGTGTCAATGATCCCGGGTATAAACATTGTTGTGGCCAGCAATAATGGTTGCATTTTTATACGCCTGAAGGTTTAGGAACCTTCGATAGTGAACTGTGATAGCATCGTTAGCTTTCATGCTACGTCTCCGATGTTAGTTTGCATTTTAGAAGCTCCCATATGAGACTATCATCGAAATAGCGTAAAGTCTTAAGATGATCATGATCCTATCCCGACCGCAAACTCTTCCCCGTCGAGAAGAGGTTGAAGTTCGAATTGGGACCATAATTGTATCAGCACGTCGGAGAGATGTGGGTGTGTTGTCAAAGTTGGATCCTAACTCATTAAATGCGACCCGACTGTGCTCGAAGATCGCAAGATGAGTATCTCAAGTATGTTCCCGCGACTTAGAGTGCTTCTCAGGTCGCGGGTTTGCATCCAAGCTGTGTTCCGCGACCCGAAGAGGTTTTTGGGTCGCACGATGTTGCATGTGTGAAGCTTCCGCGACCCAAAATGATCTCCGGGTCGCGGGACAGTGTTCTTCCATTGTTCCCGCGACTCAGACATGTTTTTGGGTCGCGGGATGTGCCTTGGCTTATGCTTCCTCGACCTGTAGTTGATCTTAGGTCGCGGGATGGGCTCAGGATATGTTTCCACGACCCTGAATTGTCTTTAGGTCGCGAAACATTATTCCGGAGATAAACAACCGAACTACATCCTAGCAAAGTCTAAACAATAGAAATAAGTAAGGCATAGATTGTTCCTTGGTACATGGATTGGTGATGAGTGGGTTGATGTAGTCGGTTAAAATGGTTGCTCGCGGAAAAGTTTTCGCTAGCCGTGAAAATGAGTAGGAGTATACGAGTATACTCTCCTACCCCCCCCCCCCCCCCTTTTTTTTTGGGGGGAACAAAAAACAACCNCTTTTATCGAAGGGGTCAACTGAACTCATCACAAGGATGAGCTACCTACTTACCCTCGAAAGGGAACAAGCTGACTCGTAGTTCATTTTCATTGCTTAGGTTGGACTAACCGTTTGATCGAGGGTGGATGTTCGTGCCAGGAGCTTCGGAATCGGGTAGGTCCTTCATCATATGCTTCTTAGTTGGTTTCTCATCCTCATCGTTTTTCCGATTCGGCTTGCGACGTTGGTGTTCTCTAAGCAGATAAATGCGCGATTTCTTTTCACTTCCCCATATGGTTTAAACTCCAGATGGGGTTAGGAACTTCACCCATAGATGGTAAGTCGATGGGACTGCCCGCATTGAGCTTAACCATGGCGTTCCGAGGATTGCGTTGTAGAGTACTCGATGATTATTAACCGGGAACTTGACTGGCTTAGTGACTCCTCCGGCTTGGACTGGTAAGTTGATTGTGCCGATGGTCATTGTAGTCTCTCCGGAAAATCCAGTGAGTGGTAGAGGAGCTAGGGTGATGTCTGCGCGATCGATTTTTATGTGGTGTAAGGTGTCACGGAAGATGACATATATGGAGCTTCCTATATCGATCAGGATCCTAACGGTTTCAAAGTCGTTGACCACGAGCTTGATGACGAGAGGATCGTTGTGTGGTTGATTGATTCCTTTAGCGTCCTTCTCTATGAAGGATATGGTGCAGTCCGGGTGTCTGAGTTCGTATGCTTGGAGGATGCTACAACTGCTTTCCGTTGAAATGCCTTGATAGATGAGACGGTATCGAGACAGTACTGCAACCCGCCCATGATCATGTTGATTCTCTTGCACGAGCCACGACTCTTGCGTTTTTAACTAATCCTAACCCTTTTTAATTGTTTTTCGAGTCTGTTAGTGTCGTTTTAGAGTCTTAACAGGTACATACGCGATGGATCATGGAATTAAGCGTCAAGATTAGGTTATGAGCAAATTTATGAAGAAATGATGATTTCATCATGGATCGATCAATCCATGATCATCCACGATAGCTTACGGGCCATTTGCAGATCGACTTGCACGAGAGGGATCGAAGTTGCTACGTTCATATCGATCGATCCACCTTTGGATCGATCGATCCATGTGCGGATCGACCGAGCACTATTTTTGGAAACTTGGCAATCATCAGATTGACAAGAACTTACCTTATTTTGGAGGAGGCTGCACGAAAACCCTAAAGTATATATACATTTATGAGCCTCCACAACACTATATGCTCATTTTTACTCTCTCCTTTTAGATCTAAACATTTTGGTTCATTGTTTTTCATTTTTCTTCACTTTGTTCTTGAGTTTTTGTGATGGTTTCTTGGGGATTTCCTTGGAGGCTATCACTTTCTATCCATTCATCTCTTTGCCTACTGTTGAGAAGTGTTCTTGAACCTTTATTCTTACAATTTCATTGTTTTTATTATTAATAAAGTATTATTCAGTTTTTGTGTGTTTTAATCATGTTCTTCATTATATATTGTTTTCTTTTTAATTTGATCATGAGTGAGTAGTTAGGTTGTTAGACCTAGGGGAATCTATGGATTGTTAAGTTAGTAAATGGATGTAAATAGGTAGATGAATATAGAATTCCCTCCTAATAAAACCTTAAGGCCTAAACTAGAATTGATCACCTAGTTTCTGTTCATAGGACTCCCTATTAAACGAAAGTATAATAGGAATCCTGAAAACTTATTAGGAGAGCGGATTGTCCTTAGCCAACGAAAGTTGATGCTAAGGAAAGTTGTAAACAAATCAAATCTGCTCTAGTAAAGCTCTCTAGCTAGTTTAAATCCAAATGAAAGTTTAGGCATTTAGTAAGTCAAGAGAAGTGATTGGTACCACGAAAGGGGACCAATTGTGGGGGTCAAATATCCCCACAGGTCAAACTGATGATTGACTTGGAAGAGCTTCCGAATTATGTAACTATGACCTCGTCAGTATCCATAACCATAAGTCCGAGGTTGCCTAGAACTGATCATTGTCGGCCTCGATATTACAGTTAACTATAGGTGAGGCCGAGAACTGGTGACCTCGCCATTATGAGGGTTTAGTCGCGAGGTCACACGCGACCTCGCGTCCTTAGCGACGAAGTGGTCGAACCTTGCCTTCACACGACCCAGTAAGTGCGAGGACACTATGAACCAAGCGACGAAGTCATTATTTGATCAGAGCTGGGCTTAAATGCGAGGTGGGCCTAAACCCACGAGACTAGGAAGACTTAAATCCCTAAGAAGATAATGGCGAGCCGACAGAAGATAATGACGAGAAGATCTAAGAAGATTTAACCTATCGATAAGTCGGCATAATCTTGTATATATATCTTGATAGGTTGAATCTGTTAGATCATCTCTTTCCGGCTTAAGAAACCTAAAAGCTTAAACAACGAAAGAACTATCTTTTACATATCAATAAAACAACCTTTTGCTAGATACCTCGCGTTTGTGTTAAGCTCTTTGTTTTGAGTCCCTTATCAAGAACCTCGAAAAAATAGTGGTTGTGTGAATTAACCCACACAATTTGGCGCCGACTGTGGGGAACCGACCCAAACTTCCTCATAAACCGAAACCCTAGCAAAGACCTATGTCCGAAAGACAGCAAACTCCTCCAGCCGGGCCGCAACCGGGATCAGCCGAGCATCTCGCCATCGTACGCACTGTACGAGACGATCAGGGCGTGGAACATCTCGAAGTTAATCCCGAGGCGGTCGCGACCACGCTGGCCGGCCTCGCCCGGAAAGCCGCCGCGCAGGAGACTGCGAACCTTGAAATCCTCAGCCAGCTGAGCACGATTTCGACCCAGCTACCTGCAACTCGGAAACCCCCGCAGAGAGTTCCAACTCAAGCTCGAAGTTCCCTCAATTTCGATGATGGATTCTAAACTCCCGCTAATACCTTCAAGATAACAGACTCAACTCGTCTACCACCCCCTCCTCCACGGAGAGGGGACCCTGCTCCTAACAGACCGGTTGTCAACCAAGACGACCACGACAGGACAACTTCGGAGACCGCCAAGGAAAACGAGGGACAACCCACGGGTTTGGTAAACCCCATCGAAACTGTCGAAGTGACCGACGACGAGCTCAATCAGTATGAGAATGACGAGCGACGGGATCTTCGCGCCGAACTGGAAGACATGAGAGCAATGAAAGCTCAAACCAACGACGGAGTCAAGGCCGTGCAGAGCCAAGTGCACCGCGCAACCTCCTCGGCTCCATCCATCGATCGTATGCTGGAAGAAGCAAGACGAACTCCGTTCATCCCAGAAATCACAGCTGTTAACCTTCCAGATCCGAGAAAAATGAGGATCCCCGTCTTCAAAGGTCTAACCAACCCAAAGGCGCACCTGGCAGCCTTCCATGTCGCTATGAACAGAGCACGATTCCCACTAGGGCAAAGGGACGTCGGGCTCTGCCTTCTATTCGCTAAACACTTAGACGGAGCAGCCCTTCGTTGGTTTATCAAGCTGGACCTGTATTCGGTCGACAATTTTACGACCCTTCAGAGCAAGTTCCCGGCCCAGTATGTTATCCTGACCGGGACTGAGCCGACGGGCAAGGATTTGTGGAATATCAGACAAGGACAGAACGAGTCGCTACGCGATTTCATCGTAAGGTTTAAATCCACCTTAACCCAGATCGATGGGATGGGGGACGAAGCAACGCTCGAAGCCTTGAAGCAAGCATTGCTCTTTACCGGGAAGTTTCGACGGTCTCTTGCAAAACATCCCGTGGTTACGATCCAAGAAGCGGATACATCGCCGACGAGGAGGAGATGGTATCACTCCAAGCCAAACAAGGCCGCTCGACGAGCCGACCAACTCCCTCAGCCTTACAGCAACCGACAAAGACCAAAACAGCTACCGGCCGCTACGTAGACCACGAGGGCCCATCACAAGGAGGATCCCACAACTACCTCGTGGACTACGACGACACAGACGAGTGCTACTACACCAAGGAGAACACCGATAAAGGACGAGGTGGAGGACGATCCGGAGGACAAGGAGGTGGCCATTCTGGAGGACGAGGAGGGGACAATCCAATCAATGGCTCCTGCAGAATTCATATGACGAGAATGCCTTCTGTGAACACCACCAAAACAAGGGGCACAGCACTGCAAACTGTAAAGTCCTCGGAGGCCTCCTTGCCAAATGCCTGGCCGAGGGAAAGCTAGCAGCATTTACCAAAAAAGATTTTCCCGGGCCGAAGAAGGGAGACGCACCTCCCTAGCAGAATGGGCAGCAGAATGACACGGGCAAGCGCGATAGGACAGACGAAGACGATCGCAGACAGGGTTCCCAACCCCGTATCAACATGATCATGGGCGGATCACAGTACTGTTCTGATTCCGTGTCATCTATCAAGGCTTTCCACTGACAGGCCAACTCCGTCTCCCGGATAGCGTCCGACCAAGATATTCCTAACCACAGCCTCTCCTTCGCGAACAAAGACGCCGAGGGAATCGTTCATCCTCATAACGATCCTCTAGTAGTAGAACTCGTGGTCAACAATTTCGAGGTTGCCTGGATTCTTATTGACACTGGGAGCACCGTAGATGTCATATTCCGAGAAACACTCGGCCGGATGAACATCCCTCTAACCGAGGTGACCTCCTCTCGTAAACCGTTAACCGGGTTTTCAGGGGAAATAACAATGACCCTCGGCACGATCCGACTCCCCGTCCAGGCCCGCGGCGTCACTAAAATCCTGGATTTCTCCGTTGCAGATCACCCAGCCATATACAACATCATTCTCGGGACGCCATGGCTTAATGCAATGAAAGCAGTTCCTTCCCCCTACCATATGTGCCTCAAATTCCCGACATACCAAGGAGTCGGAATAATCCGTGGTAGTCAGCGAGAGTCCCGAATGTGTCTCCTGGCAGAGCATAAGCTCCGATCCCCCATCACCGACCGAAAGCCGTCCGGCCCAGCTAAGAAAAGCCGCACTGACTACGATGAAAAAAAACAATTGTCTGTCGCCTTATAGCAGTTACAGATTTCGGAATCACTGGACTCTTCCACACCCGACGATTCCGTCATCTCAGTACCAATCGACACAGAGCATCCCGAACGATGTGTGGAAATCGGATCCTATCTTCAAGATCCCCTGCGTTCGGACATCGTCGAATTACTAAAAAGGAATGCTAGCACGTTTGCATGGGGGGGCGAAGACATGCCAGGCATCAGCACCCAAATAGCATGCCACGAACTGAACGTCGACCCAACTTTCAAACCAGTGAAGCAGAAAAGGTGCAAGCTTGGCGACGAACGAGCCGCGCAGTCAACGCCGAGGTCGATCGGCTACTCAAAGTAGGTTCCATTATGGAATCTAAATATCCTGATTGGATCGCTAATCCAGTAATCGTCAAAAAGAAGAACGGAAAATGGCGCGTCTGCGTGGATTTCACGGACGTCAACAAAGCATGCCCAAAGGATAGCTTTCCACTCCCTCACATCGATCGCTTAGTAGAGGCTACCACTGGAAACGAACTTCTGAGATTCATGGATGCATTCTCAGGTTACAACCAAATCTTCATGCACCTCTACGATCGCGAAAAAACTACGTTTATCACAGATCGTGGAACCTACTGTTATAAGGTAATGCCATTCGGGATGAAGAACGCCGGCGCGACCTACTAGCGCTTGGTCAACAAAATGTTCTCGGAAACAGCTCGGCAAAACTATGGAAGTCTACATCGACGACATGCTAGTCAAGTCTCTCGTCGCTGATGACCATGTACGCCACCTGGAGGAATGTTTTGCAAAACTAAACAAGTACAACATGAAGCTCAACCCGTTCAAGTGTTGATTCGGCGTAGAATCAGGCGAATTCCTCGGTTACCTCATGACTAAACGCGGAATCGAAGCTAATCCTAAACAGATCTCAGCTATTGAATCCATGCAATCTCCAACAAAGGCCAAGCACATCCAGCGCCTCACAGTAAGAGTGGCAGCTCTAAACCGCTTCATTTCTCGCTCAACAAATAAGTGCCTTCCCTTCTATAAAACCCTTCGTGACACTAAGAAAATCGCCTGGACCGATTAGTGCGAGGTCGCCTTTCAGCAGCTAAAACAATACTTGAAGACTCCGCCAATCATCTCCAAGTCAATCGATGGCGATCCGCTATTCTTATACATCGCAGTATCGCCATCGGCAGTAAGCAGCGTTCTAATCAAAGAAGAGGGTAGCACACAAGGAGCAGTTTTCTATATTTGTCAGTCGCTGACGAGCGCCCAAACCCGCTACCCGTTGATGGAAAAATTGGCACTAGCTGTCGTCGTGTTGGCTAGGAAATTGCGTCTGTATTTCCAATCTCATATGATCGTCGTCCTGACCACTTATCCCTTACGGGCCATACTTCATAGTCCCAGCCAATCCAGACGCCTGACTAAATGGGTCATCGAGCTCAGCGAGTACGATATCGAGTATCGACCACGTACAGCAGCCAAAGCACAGGTCCTCGCAGACTTCATTTTATCTGATTTTGCCGAAGAAGTGGACAACGACGAACCCCCAGACCCCAGTAACAGCCAGCCGCCATACGAGAACTCGATTGTCTCCAATACGACTAGTTCGGTAGCCGAGAAGAAAACAACACAGGCGGGACAAATCTGGACATTACATTTCGATGGATCATCGTCCAAACTTGGATCCGGAATCAGAATCTCCCTCACTGCTCCTAATGGGGAGGTACTCGAGCAGTCATTCAGACTCGGTTTTGAGGCGTCCAACAACGAATCTGAATATGAGGCCCTTATAGCAGGGATGCACTTAGCCAGAGGCTTGGAGGTCCATCGTCTTCATGCCTTATGCGACTCCCAGCTCTTCGTGAATCAGTTCCACGGCGACTACTCAACCCGAGAAGAACGAATGGAGGCCTACTTACAAGTCCTTCGTGAACTCTCTTCAAACTTCGAAGAATTTGTCCTAACTCGGATCCCGCGATGCGACGACTCGTCGGCCGACACCCTTGCTGCACTCGGCTCTGCCTCCGCATCCAGGCCCCTGATCAGGTCGCAACGGTCACCCCAACTCCCGACAAGCTCGCCCCTGCTCTAATGGACATTGATCTGACAGCAAACCCTTCCACTTACGGTTGCGATAGTCCATGGATTTCCAGGCTTCAAAAGTTCATCACCGATGGGAAACTCTACAAATGGTCTTCTTCCGGACCACTCCTTCGTTGGTTAGAGGGGGGCACGGCTGGACAGATAATGCAGGAGATACACGACGGATCTTGTGGAAATAATTCTGGCGGTCGCAGTCTTGCCCTTGGGATTAAAACTCATGGGTTTTACTGGCCAACCATGCTCCGCGATTGCGAACAATACCCGTCCAGGTGTGGGAAATGTCAAAGACACGCTCCGATGATACACCAGCCAGCTGAATTGCTATCCTCGGTCTCCTCACCTTACCCTTTCATGCGATGGTCTATGGATATTGTCGGCCCCATGTCTAACTCCAAAACCAAGAAACTCCTCCTCGTCCTTACTGATTATTTCTCACAGTGGGTCGAGGCCGAATTTTACGCCAAGATCAAAGATACTCAGGTAGAACACTTTGTCTGGAAATTCATCATCTGCAGACATGGGATTCCGTACAAAATCGTAACGGATAACAGCTCCCAGTTCATATCAGCTAAGTTCGAAGGATTCTGCGAGAAGTGGAAAATCCGACTCACCAATTCTACCCCATTCTACCCTCAAGGTAATGGGCAGGCCGAGGCAATCAACAAAACCATCGTCGATGGACTGAAAAAGAGGTTAGACGCAAGAAAAAGGGAGGTGGGCCGAAGAATTGGATGGCGTTTTAAGGTCACACAGAACGACCCCTCGTCGTCCAACCGGTGAAACTCCGTTCTCCCTCGTCTATAGCTCCGAATGCGTGATACCGTCTGAGATAAAGGTCCCTGAACTTCGTCTGCAGCATGCCCCTGAAGACGAGAGCCTTAACAACATCATGTTACTAGACCAGCTCGACTTCCTTGACGAGGAAAGGGACCTTGCACTCATTCTCAATACTACAACTCCCATGTTCGACTTCGGCGCTTTCAGGAGAACGACCTCGTCTTGTGCGAAGTATTTCAAAACACCGCGGAACCAAACGCGGGCAAGCTCGGTGCTCACTGGGAGGGCCCCTATCGCGTCACGGAGGTCATCAAGCCCGGTGTCTACAAGCTCATCGCTTTAGAAGGAAGAGTCATTCCACGCTCTTGGAATGCTCGGGATCTAAAGAAGTACTATCATTAGTACGGTAAACCATCCGACACTTGAACTACGCGCTCGGCTTGTCCCTTCATAGGGTACGTTGGCAGCTCATCCCCGGATGAGTCCAGCTAGCCCCCTCCTCCAAAAGAGGGGGGACTGGGAGTATATCCATACTCTTCTTTACACCAGATTTCCTTCTCGGCATTTTATTCCGCAGATATTTCAGATGAGTTATTTCTGATCCCATCACAACGCATAAGCAACACGCTACCTGTCATTGTTGGCCCCAATGACGAAAATCAACATTACCTAGGTCTCTCACATAGCCTTTGTCTATAGTATTCACGCGCGTCACTAATAAGTTTGTGTTTTTGACTAAATTAAGACCTTGACACTACAATGTCGATGTAGTGGTTAAGGATCGATTTCCACAAGTTCCAGCTGCTACACTATGTCTTACTTAACCTTCTTATTAAGTTAAATCGAATATAAATGGGTTTTTGACTGGTTTCACTAAATTGCTACTTGTTTAAATTCAATAGGATAAAAATGCTAGACTTAGGGGACCCCAATGGCAGACAATTGGACTTAACTGGATGGCTATTCAGGTCCTAAACAATGCTAACTTCAACTCAAACAGAATTCTAAATTGGTCCACTTTCGTGGTACGAATTACTTCTCTTAGCAAAGTAAACACCTAAACTCTCATTTGGGTTTAGCTAAGCTAGAGAGCATTTCTAGCTGGTCTAATATGTTCACAAATGCAGTAACATCAACTTTCGTTGGCTAAAGACATTTGCTCTCCTAAAAGGGTTGTCAAGAAACCTATTACACTTTCGTTTAATATGAGTTCCTATAATCATAAACTAGATGATCAAGCTAGTCTAAGCCTTAAGGCACCACAAGGAGGAAGCTATTCTAATGACTAACCTATTTGAATCCAGCCAATAACCTATATAACCATTGTTCCCCTAAATCTATCAACCTAACTACTCACACATCATCATAAACACAATAGAGCAATGTAAATAA